>OZ036012.1:10847416-10862416 GCA_964035015.1 Corallium rubrum | reverse complement strand
TTTGACGCAGGAACGTGAGGAAACCCTAGCTAAAACTCCTCTGAATAATAAGAATAAAAATGTCGAGAATTCCGAGGAAGATGAGATAGCAAAAGCTACTTCAAGTAAAAAAATGAAGACTGGTCTATCAAAGGCAATTAAGTCAAGGAAGTGGACTGACGCGAAAATGCTTGAGGAGCGGGTTTGCTTATGGGATGTGTATTGTTAATTATTAATTAATAGCACTTGTGTTGGATGTTGTTGCATCCGTTTGAACATGTTGGCCAACATTGTCCAACAATGGTCCAACATTGGATCCGTTTAAGCAGGCCTTAAGGACTAAAACATGTATGAGTCGGACAATAAACAATCTAGACGTGAGTTTTAGGATCCAAAAGCGATAACAACAAGAGCAACAACAATGAAAACGACGAATCTATGTCACACGCTCGAGGTCACGCTATAAGTACGTAATGTATTATGTAAGGTCGAGACGAGGACCAGACTACCTTTGTTACAAGCTAGCTTCACTTTCTTTTAGTAGCCGATATAATACGAGATCAAAATGTTTGTACCGTTTATCAAAGCCCAGAACTGACGCACTGCGTAGAACCTTTTTTTATTCTGTCTTAAATGTTTGGAATATTCTTGGTGACTCGTTAAAAAACTCGTCATCTATTTTTATTATGAAGAAAGATTTTATTAAGAGCCAACTAGAACAATACTCCGTTGACACCTTTACGATATCTCGGCTTTATTAGTTATTGTATATTTTTAATCTTTTTATCGTAGAATATTTAAAAATATATCTTATAATTATTTTTACTCTAATTACCAAAAGGTATATATTTTAGGATATTATTATTTATAGAAGTTAAGTACTGAGGGCCACAGGGAAGAATGCAATATCTATTGTAATTGTGTCGCCCTCGTTAAATAAAGTTTATTGGTATTGGTATTAGTAATGTGTGGTATACCTCCAATACGGACCAAGCTCGCGTAGAGCGAGGTTCGTACATAAAAAACCGAGGTGTCATATTTTCCGTAATGATCAAGCAGTCGAGGTTATAATAAGAACTTTATTATATGGCTTTTTGAAACAACATACCTTACATAGACCTTATTCAAAAATGCCCACCGAATTAAAATTCTTTGATGTGCATATAAATTAGCCCTTATGACCTCGTTTTAAAGTAAAAATTCGTTTGAATTTCCCACATGAAAACGAGTTCATAAGGGCTAATTTATATGTATATAAAAGAATTCTAATTTGGCGGCCATTTTTGAATAAGGTCTATAATACGTACTTATTGCGTGACCTCGAGCGTGTGACGTAGACTCCTCGTTTTCAATGTTGTTGCTCTTGCTGTTATCGCTCTCAAGACCTTGCATGGTCTGATATTTCTCCGTAATGACCAGACTGTCGATTAATAAGAAGCTATTAAACTAGTACATATCTCACGCCGTCATCACATGCAGTTCTGTGGTTCAGAATTTAATTCTAATTTATACAATATTGGATGAAATCTTCATTCGATGACCAGAAAATAGTCAAACTTTGAGGTTGTAAACCGCGACAAATAAATGCGGAAGATAAAAATGAAAAATACGAATCAAAATATTGTTCAAAAATTGTAAAATGGCGAAAGCTCCCTCGATAAGCTATATATAGCTTTTGGGGCAATCGTCGTGAACAAAATATTGTATAAATAAAAAAAATAGTGTTCATTGCTTGTGCTAGTCAAAACAGAGTGATAAGAGTACGACGGTGGTTCACACTCATATTTTGACAAATTCCAGGGCAAGGTTACTCATATTAGACTCCGCCGTATTAACTTTTGTTGGACTTTAGGTCGAAATTTTATATAAATAACCGCAATAATTTTAACATCTATATGAGATATTTTGATAAATAACGGTTTCTTCAATCGAAGGCTTGATATACAATCTTATCTTATAATCACCTATATATATATATATATATATATATATATATATATATATATATATATATATAATATATATATATATATGTGTATATATATACTACATACAATACAATACAATACAATACAATACAATACAATACAATACAATACAACGCAACGCAACGCAACGCAACGCAACGCAACGCAACGCAACGCAACGCAACGCAACGCAAGGCAAGGCAAGGCAAGGCAAGGCAAGGCAGTGCAGTGCAGTGCAGTGCAGTGCAGTGCAGTGCACAGTGCAGTGCACAGTGCAGTGCACAGTGCAGTGCACAGTGCAGTGCACAGTGCAGTGCACAGTGCAGTGCACAGTGCAGTGCACAGTGCAGTGCACAGTGCAGTGCACAGTGCAGTGCACAGTGCAGTGCACAGTGCAGTGCACAGTGCAGTGCACAGTGCAGTGCACAGTGCAGTGCACAGTGCAGTGCACAGTACAGTGCAGTGCACAGTGCAGTGCACATGCAGTGCACAGTGCAGTGCACAGTGCAGTGCACAGTGCAGTGCACAGTGCAGTGCACAGTGCAGTGCACAGTGCAGTGCACAGTGCAGTGCAGTGCAGTGCAGTGCAGTGCACTACACTAGATACAATATACTACTACTAACTATACTAATATTACAAGCTAAGGTGCATTTTCAAAACAGTCCTTGCCAAGGCAAGTTGACCTTTTATTTTGTTCTGTATTTCAGGTGTGTTTATTATGGTTCTTGCTGGAATTGGGGCCGGGATCATTATCATTATACTGGAAATTGTGTACCACAAACATCGTGGCTGGCGCGCCGACCAGAGGGACCTGGCGAAGAAGACGACTGAGGTATGGAAAAATAATGTGATGATGACGAAGAATGCTCGAGAACAGCGCGGAGATGGTGGACGCTCCAACCAGCAACTAAATGGAAATCGCGTCACACAAGAAAGTCGGATCAACCCAATTTTTATTACCGATGCTCAGCTTTACTAAGCCTATCCTAGTGTGGTATGAAGTGTTGTGGAAAACAGTTCCCGTAAAATTTGCATGCTAAAGTTGATTGTCTTTCTTTTTTGGGTCGACTAGTTGTCAAACTATAGAAAAATTATGGGGTTTAAATTTTCGAATTCTCGACATACAAAAAGGTTGAGGGTCGGGAAATTTGAACTACATTTTCTAATAGTTTGATGCTTAGTCCACAACTCAAAAATGAATAAAAAATCAACTTTAGTATGCAAATCCTACGAGATTGCACTTCATACCGCACTAATGTGCAAACGGTAACGTTTCCAAGCGTTTTTAAATTTGTCGTTTTCAATTTTATCGTTTTGACCTGTTGTTCACACGGTGCGTATACAGGAAAACTTTAGAAACGTCGTTTGTTATTGATTCGGAACGAAGGAGGGAAGGAAGGAACGAACGAACAGTGATTTTCTTGATAAATATTGTTTGTGGCTTTATTTTGCGTTTTATGCTGGGCGTTTTCCAACACCCTTCAAGCCACAAGTTTTGGTAGTGGAAGGCAAGTAAGTAAGTAAGTAAGTAAGCAAGTAAGTAAGTAAGTAAGTAAGTAAGTAAGTAAGTAAGTAAGTAAGTAAGTAAGTAAGTAAGTAAGTAAGTAAGTAAGTAAGTAAGTAAGTAAGTAAGTAAGTAAGTAAGTAAGTAAGTAAATAAGTAAGTAAGTAAGTAAGTAAGTAAGTAAGTAAGTAAGTAAGTAAGTAAGTAAGTAAGTAAGTAAGTAAGTAAGTAAGTAAGTAAGTAAGTAAGTAAGTAAGTAAGTAAGTCAGTAAGTAAGTAAGTAAGTAAGTAAGTAAGTAAATAAGTAAGTAAGCAAGTAAGTAAGTAAGTAAGTAGCAACATTGCAATATTGAAAGCAACATTGCAATATTGATAGCAACATTGTAATATTGATAGCAACATTGCACTCAGCAAGTAAATAAGTAAAGCCTTTATTTAAGAGGGTAAACACTAAATAGTGTAAAGCACTAAGAAACTTGTGGCAATTTGAATATTTACAGTGTTCAATATATAACAGTAAAATTGAATTACATACAATAAATTAAATATTAAGACTACTATGAAAGCTAAAAATACAAAAACAAACTAAATCAATTTATGGCTTAAAATGTGCAAATACTTTCTGGTTTTCAAAAGACTGGTTTCTAAGAAAGTTTCTAAATGTTTTGACGGTCGGCAGTTGATGTACCAAAAGTTTTCCATGCACCTTATGTCTTACCGGTTTAAAAACAGGACATATGGTAAATTGAGATCACAATAAAACGTGTCTCGTCCTTGAGTGTAATTTACTATTTAACTCTAGAGAGTTCATAAGGTACAAAGGAACAGTTTGCTTTATACGCTTAAGAGCCAAAGTAGCTACATTTGGAGATCTTCGCTTCTTCATAGAATGGTATCCAATGTAACTTGTTGAACAACTTCACAGAGGAAGATCGAGATTATAAATAAATCCAATCAGCAAAGTAAATAAATAAATACGGATCCCCTACTGTTAACTTTAAAATGATTTTAAGACCACGGAGTGACTACAAACACTGCAATTCAGATCGAGTTTTTGTTTACCTTACGGAGTTTGGTTTCTTCAAGTTCTCTGGTTTCTCTTCAAGATATATTAAACCGGCTGTTTGTATCCTTTTCTTCGTTGTTCTCTTTTAAGTAGAGCCGGCTCCATTTCGTTTCGTTAAACGAAAGAAAAATATAGAGATTTGATTGAGATTTACTGATTTAGTTTTCTTCATCGCTAGTCACCAGTGTCCAACTATTCTTACCGCGTGACATCGTGCCGAACATATACAAATAACTAGCTATAGTGGTGTATTATAAATTCTGATAGGCTGAGCTACTAGTGGTCTAATGGTGATAGACCACTTGTAGCGTTATCCAGTAACAAACCTTCTTATATAACTGGAATATTCCTATCCTGGCCAATCAGAAGCCACGACATATTCACGCTGCAAGCAAAACCTGGAAACTAGGCCAAACATGGCGTCCGCTAAAATGTAGATACGAGTGATGATGAAAACATTGGCCTGAAAGTGCATATGGAAAATTGTCCAGTTGGTTTTTGTTTTGTTTTGTTTTGTTTTGTTTTGTTTTGTTTTGTTTTGTTTTGTTTTGTTTTGTTTTGTTTTGTTTTGTTTTGTTTTGTTTTGTTTTGTTTTGTTTTGTTTTGTTTTGTTTTGTTTTGTTTTGTTTTGTTTTGTTTTGTTTTGTTTTGTTTTGTTTTGTTTTGTTTTGTTTTGTTTTGTTTTGTTTTGTTTTGTTTTGTTTTGTTTTGTTTTGTTTTGTTTTGTTTTGTTTTGTTTTGTTTTGTTTTGTTTTGTTTTGTTTTGTTTTGTTTTGTTTTGTTTTGTTTTGTTTTGCTTTGCTTTGCTTTGCTTTGCTTTGCTTTGCTTTGCTTTGCTTTGCTTTGCTTTGCTTTGCTTTGCTTTGCTTTGCTTTGCTTTGCTTTGCTTTGCTTTGCTTTGCTTTGCTTTGCTTTGCTTTGCTTTGCTTTGCTTTGTTTTGTTTTGTTTTGTTTTGTTTTGTTTTGTTTTGTTTTGTTTTGTTTTGTTTTGTTTTGTTTTGTTTTGTTTTGTTTTGTTTTGTTTTGTTTTGTTTTGTTTTGTTTTTTATTTAAACATTATTTGGTTAAAGACAATTGCCCCCAAAGCGGTAAGCTTATCGAGGGAGCGTTTGCCAATATTGTTCAGTTTGAACAATAGAGCAATAGTTTGAACAGAGCGTTTGCCAAATTGTTAGGAATAACCAGTACTGTAGATTTAATATCAAAGAAAGTTATTAAATCTACAAGGGTGATAGCCAAAATACGGCATTTTATAATTTGAATACTCTAAAACTAATTTATTATGCTTTAGTCTATCCATATCTAATCTATGGCAATCTAATATGGGGTAATACATACAAAAAGCAAATTCAAAAATTGGTAAATATCAAAAAAAATCGTACGTTTAATGACATTTAATTCCTATTTCGAACGCACTGAATCAATATTTATGGCATTAGAAATATTGAACATTACAAAAATCAATGACTACCCAACAAGCTTATTCATGTTTTGATACCACTACTGAAACAACTTACCAGAAATATTTACAAATTATTTTGTGGCTAATCAAATCCATCACCACAACACAACACAACACAACACAACACAACACAACACAACACAACACAACACAACACAACACAACACAACACAACACAACACAACACAACACAACACAACACAACACGACACGACACGACACGACACGACACGACACGACACGACACGACACGACACGACACGACACAACACAACACAACACAAGAAATGTATCTAAACTTCACAAGTCTTACAAAAGAACAAATTGTGTAAAGCATACTCTTTCTAACAAAGGAATTGATATTTGGAATGACCTCAAATCTGAATTAAAAAAATATTAAATCCTATAATATCTTCAAGACAAAATCAAAAAAATTCTTCCTGCAAATTCAACAGAACTAGTCAAATCGAAAATGTGTTTATTATACAGTTACCAAAGCTTCTCGCGTTGTAAATACTTATTAAATGTTCTATAGTATTTTGGTCAAAGTGTGGTAGCACAATCGTTTGCTCTAGCACATTTTGGTCAAGATCCTTTAAATATTTTATTTTGTATATAATATTGTATCTCTAGCTTTTCATCTTTTTACTTAACATTTTGAACCGATTATATAAAGGAACAAAAACTTTAATGCAATGTAAACTGGGAGTCTTAATAAAACGCCTGTTAGGTTTCTAGTAGGTCCCTAGCCCTTCAATATTATAATTTCATATATTATTTAATTTGTTAAAATGTATATATGGGTGAAATAAATCAAATCAAATCAAATATGCCATCGAACTATTCTACATTTTGTATGAGGAGACTTCAGCAAACAAAAAGGTAAAACTGTCTGGAAATTTGGAACAAGGTTTGACGTTAAAGAAAAGTTGTTTATGGTTGATACTAAAACAATTAGACAACTCGCCCTCGTTGTCTAATTGCTATATATATATATATATATATATATATATATATATATATATATATATATATATATATCTATATATATATATTTATTTATTTATACAATATCCTGGTTGCCATGCGTGTTTTCATTGGTTGTTGCCCATGATCTATTAGAGGACAGACACATGGATCACGTCACATCACGTCAGCTGACTTGCTTTTTTCTTTCTTCATGCCCCCAAATCCGGCAAGAAGTATTGTGTAATTTTTATATTGTATAAAACAAATGGATTCCATTTTTTTGTTGTCTGTTCAGTTATAGATGCACAGAAGACGTCACAACGTGGTAAGAACATCAGTGACCCACTCGACTGCGTCTCGCTGGCCACTTTTTTGTTCTTACCACGTTGTGACGTCATCTGTGCATCTATAACTGAACAGACAACGGCAAAATGGAGTCTATTGGTTATATATAGATTTCGTCTCCCTCGCTTCTTCTACACGCGTGTAAAATGGACACTACGCGTGTACAGATTAGCACCTACACCAGGAAGTAATTACTAGAAGTTATTACCGCAAGTGAAGTGCTGCCTCAGGGACAAAAACCTTTAGCCTACTCCACAGGCAAATATCTGCAGTCCGTGACCAATGTGACACCCCTCTTGCCCACTTCACCCAAGATTACCCACACCACCCAAGATTGCTCACACCACTCAAGACTGCCCCCTCCACCCAAGATTACCCACACCACCCAAGATTGCCCACTCCACCCAAGATTTCCCACTCCACCTGAGATTGCCCACTCCAACCGATATTGCCAACTCCACCCAAAATTGCACACTCCACCAAAAATTGCACACTCCACCCAAGATTGCCCACTCCACCCAAGATTACCCACTCCACCCGATATTGCCAACTCCACCCAAAATTGCCCACTCCACCCAAGATTGCCCACTCCACCCAAGATTTCCCACTCCACCCGAGATTGCCCACTCCACCCAAGATTGCCCACTCCACCTGAGATTGCCCACTCCACCCAAGATTGTCCACTCCACCCGAGATTGCCCACTCCACCCAAGATTGCCCACTCCACTCGAGATTGCCCACTCCACTCGAGATTGCCCACTCCACCCAAGATTGCCCACTCCATCCAATTTTGTCTCACCTCTTCACCATAAGAACCCGCAGAGTTGTCTGCGAAGAAGACTGGGAAGTCCAAAAATGTAATATAATTACAATAGCCAGAGTATTTACACATCTCTTCTATATTTTTTAATTATAAGATTGAAAACAACAAGGGTTTTGACATGATATACACGCAATTAAATAACCACACCTCTTTCACTGATGCTGTGGCAAAATTGCCAATGCAATTCCAAGTGCTTAATATGTTTTGACAAATCTAGAGCTTTAATACAATTATACAGCAATGTACCGTTGAGCCCATCACATTATTTTGTAGAATTTGTATAAATCAAAATACACACACGCAGTAGCGTCTGATCAGAACGCCCCACCAATATACACCTAAAAATAGAAGAAAACAACTGAAATCTCCTAAAGTTTTTCTCACCTCTTCACCCATAAGAGCCCAGAGTTGCCTGTGAAGGCCCAGCTTGGAGGCTGGAAAGTCCAAAAATTTAATATTAATTACAATAGACAGAGTATACACATTTCTTCTATATTTTTTAATTATAAGATTGAAAACTACACGTTACTATAACTTATCGTTTGACAGGATATGGCAAGGGTATTGACAGGATATACACCCAAATAATTATTGATGTAATATATCATACACGAGGAGTGTTTCATCAGGATATCCAAACACCGAGACGATTGTTGAAAACCGAGGCGAAGCCGAGGTTTTTGAACAAACTTCGACACGTTTGGTTTCCTGATGAAACACTCCTCCGAGTGTATAATATAGCATCTCAAACAAATCGGTATTTTAAGAGAAAATCGAGATGAAAGTTTGCTTAATTTATGTAATTTCTTCCTCCGATATCCAAACAACAGACACGGTACTGATATTAATAATGAGTTTGAGATATACAAATATTGAATAATCATGCCTCTTGATCTAAAGCCTCAAATGCTGTGGCAAAACTGTCAATGCAATTCCAAGTGCTTAATATGTTTTGACAAATCTAGAGCTTTAATGAAATTATACAGCAATGGATCATTGAGCCCAATAGCCCGTCAGATTATTTTGCACAGAGTTGTCTGCAGACAGAGTATACACATTTCTTCTATATTTTTTAATTATAAGATTGAAAACTACAAGTTACTATAACTTATCGCTTGCCAGGATATGACAAGGGTATTGACAGGATATACACCCAAATAATTATTGATGTAATATATACAAATATTGAATAATCATGCCTCTTGATCTAAAGCCTCTAATGCTGTGACAAAACTGTCAATGCAATTCCAAGTCCTTAATATGTTTTGACAAATCTAGAGCTTTAATAAAATTATACAGCAATGTATCATTGAGCCCAATAGCCCATCAGATTATTTTGCACAGAGTTGTCTGCAGAGTTTTGCCCTATTTGAGCATAGTTAGTGGAGGGGGATGGTTTGGAAGCTACATTGTCTTTCAAGATTATGCAATGGTCATGTTGATTAACACAATAGTTCATGTTGGAGGAAGGCAATTGGTGAAAGGAAATTATATGGACACGTGACGACGAAGGACTACACAACGAACAAATAACTTACAACACGTGATGACGAAGGACTACACCAATTAAACCCAAACGTTGGTTTTGGATGACTGCTTCATTATACAGAAAATACAATACGTTCAGTGACTGTGAAATTAAGCAAATTAAACAAAAGCATGGAACGATGACTTTTGCCGAGTTTCCAAACCATCCCCCTCCACTAACTATGATTTGAGCCAGCACTTCGCTTGCGATAGTAACTTCTCGTATAGGTGTTATATTTATATAGGCGTTTCCCAATTTAGCATCAACGTTTGATCAGTAAATTGTTACCTGACCGCTATACGCAACAAAAGGTGTACCCTCAACTGTTTGTTTTTTACAATTATTTATTTAATTAGCAAGAAACTTAGAGCAGATATTGAAAATGTCTATAAAGATTAAAACTAAACTAAAGTTCAGAAACTTATCTGTCGTCTGCGCACAACGAAACAGTCAATAGGAGATTCCGGCAACAGGTATAACAATCCGTATGGACTTGAAAAGGAAGGAATAATAAAACCAACGGCAGGAACTCCGGGACTGACTTCGTAACCACTTTGATACATTTTGCTCACTCTCATATATATGCATGCCTGAGAAATGTTCTATGGCTACTTATATGGTTTCTAGCGTATATAATTATAGTGTAATTACCAAATAACATCATAGCTGACTCACGCCAAGTCACAAGTATTTACTAATTGTTACAGTTCAGTGATCAAATCTTAGGATAGGCGGAACAAAATGATTCCATTGTGTATAATTTTTCAAGAATTATTAATGAGTTTGAAAAGCTTAGATCTACGTGGTCATTCTAAATCGTATTGAATGTTCCTTCGATTTGAACAGCCTTAGTCAAGTTCTTTCGCAAGCTGTGGTCACCGTAGCTCCTCTGTGTTCACATACAGCCATTAACTAATGTTAATAAGTTTACCTGGAGTACCAAGCCAAAAAAATCAAATACCTCTGAAGTGGACACGCGTATCTCCATACTGGAAAATAAGACATGGAAAAACTGCGTTCCTTTCTCAAAACGTTTCTGAGGTAGGCACGTTCATAACTCATTTCTTCTCATATTGATAAACGTGCCGACATAAAGTAGCTTAATAGTTATGTTAGACATGAATTTGTAATCAAGTGTTTCAGTAGATGTGAAATAGCCTTCGTTAATTATATCGTTAACCCCAACAAAGACGCTATAACTCCAGTCAGAAACAGAGTCGCCTAGCTCTGCATAAACGTATATACTGGAGGTTCAAACGTATAATACAGGTGTTGATAAATGTATGCCATAGACGTTCACCCAACAGTATATTTACGCACGGTTGACACTTCATGCTAGATAACTCCTAGGTATTTGACAATCAGCATACGGTGGCGGTATAACTATACACTAGATTATAGTATACACTGTATAAATAAACACCATATATATATATACTCTTTCTATCTAAACTGTCTATTCTGCCATACCGCGCCTTATACTCTAGTAAAGAAACTACAACTAGCGTTAACTAGCGTTTTAACTGTCTTTGCCTCCCACAGCCACTCAGGTGTGACTTGACGAGTAAATACATCTAACGTTAGACTAACTAGGGGCCTGTTTATACGCGATTGATTAGGATCTTAGGGGCTGATTACATGAGCCGGTGTCCCAGTTAATTTGGACCCCCCCCCCCCCTAAATTCGGACCCCCGGGGGTCCAAATCTACTAGTAAATATGTCCCCTAGTAAATATGTCCCCCCGTTGGCGGATTTGGACCGCCCTCCAAAAGTTAAATATATGTAGTGTGAACACAATAATATAAACGAAATTCATAATAGCGAACAGTCTGAAGTTTTTTTCACTTTATATTAGTGATAAAGAACACAAACCGTAAAATAGAAACCACTACCAGAGTTAGTAAAAGCGATCTCCACGCTCTCCATTTTTAGCGATGTTTATTTATCCTTGTAGTTGTATTAGATATTTTCCATTTGGTAACTTTCTAGTTTTTTATAGTACTTACTCAGTTTAATAACAGTGTTAAGATTTTTGAATTTAGATAATGTTACTGGCAATAGAATTTTATTTGATACATGTACGTCAACGAATCAAATTATTGAACTATGAAAATGTCGCCCAACAATGTTTTTTATTCGCTATTGCAACACAATAAGCTCGACTATGTGAGGTTTATTACTGGCTTTGGATATGAAAATTAATGAATGTAACATATTCCTCGTTTTCTGGGTTGCTTTGGGTATAAAAACTGTTAAAAAGGGGGGTCCAAATCCGCCAAGGGGGTCCATATTTACTAGTAGATTTGCCACCCCCGGTCCAAATCTACTAGGAGATTTGGACCGGGGGGTCCAAATCTACTGGGGGGTCCAAATCCGCTGTGACACCGGCTCATGTAATCAGCCCCTTACTGTAGTTTTGATCGAAATTCGCATAAACTAAATTTACAAAGAAGAATTGGTTTAGTTTAGATGTAAACAAATCTTAACATTAATTCAGATCTCCTTTTGCGGCCGAGGAAAGATTCTAATCAATCGCGTGAACCCAGTTAACTGGGAGGTCAATATAAGACGGCTTCTTGCGAAATTATCATAAACTTACATTGTTGGTGGCGGGGTGTTTGAGATCAAGTAAAACACCTGATTATCTAATTTATGTCCATGCAACGTAACACAAGTAATTTACAAAGACGTACCTGACCCAAACCTAGGTATTGTGAAGTATACAGCTATTTCAATAAATGTTGGTGCTATTTCTTTGAGAGTATCTGCTCGTTATACAACGCTATACAACACCACACAACGCTAGCTATATGTCGAAATATTTAGCTTGGGGAAGAGTAGCCTGAGAGAAACTTCTATTCTCTCGGCATTTCACTCGCCCTTGCCAGCCGGCCAACTATTGAATTTCCATTTCTACCCATACTCCCTTTCGGTCTGGTCGCGTAGGCAACTTCTTCAATTGTGATGCCGAGGTTATCAACCATCCAAGCCGCTCGCCACCGACATCTTCTGCTCGATATTGTAAATCGTTGTGCTTTTATTGTTTCGGTGATTTCTACCCATACTCCCTTTGGGTCTGGTCGCGTGGGCTTGACGCCTCTTACCGACAACATTTATTGAAATACTCTTTCTATCTAAACTGCCTATTCTGCATTCTGCAATACCGCGCCTTACTCTAGTAGAGAAACTATAAATCTAGCGTTAACTGTCTTTGCCTCACAGAGCCACTCACGTGTGACTTGAGGAGTTAATATCATCTGGCGTCAAAGGCGGATTTCCAATCTTCGCACGAGGCAACTCGCAGCTCGCTGAAATTTTGAATTATTTTTTACTTGCAGCATGTACTCGCGGTAAATAAACCAATCAAAACAAATTATGTCAACATTTCAAACTCGTTGGTAATTTATGAGGGTAAAGCCTGGTGCTCATATGTCGCCGATCGTCACCGACCCATGATTTAGATGCATGTTAAGTAAAAGAATAAAAGCACTGCTTTTATGCATTGTTCTTTATTACTTAACATGCTGCTGCACTTCCCGTTTTAACATGCATCTAAATCACAAAGCGCCGACGACCGGCGACATATGAAAGCCAGGCTTAACTGCACAAAGGAAATCATTACCGTGTTTTAGGAAAAAATTACATGTACATCAATTAATCGGACTTCTCTTAAAATACCGATTTGTTTGAGATGCTATATCAAACACTCAGACTACGTAAATGTTTCCGGATTCACTTCGTACCAAGTATTCGGATTCGTTAGGCGTTTAGTCTACAACAGTATTCGCAGATATTCGGCCCTTTACACTAAACTCGGAATGTTGGTTCCACCGCAACCTCACATGACTACGAGCGGAAGAGCATCCGAATTCATTGGAATAACCGTTCACACCATTCAAAAGTATTCAGATACGAAGTTTCTACATTTTTTTTCCGGATTCGAAATCTCCGGATACGTCATTCTTTTGTGTGTTAACTGCAAAACGAATCCGGTACTAAAACGTTCGGGATTCGTCACGAATCCGAAAACTTTTCATCTATTGTAAACAGGGAGAGGGCTGTGAAAGTGGGCGTGACTAAAATTTATGTTATGGTTCGCAAACTTCAAGATCACGTGACGTTGAACCTATTGCATGCCAGTCCTCACCGTGTTTATTAAAGTGCCTATGAAGCGAAAATTATTATTGTCTTAAATGAAAGAACTCTCAAAACGACAAAGCAACATCTTTTGCAGATCTTCGTTTCCGTGCGTCGTTGTTGAGATATTTCAATTTTTTTGATATGCAAATCAAACACTTTGACATCACACGTGTATAATGAGTTATCAGAGAAGGTTCGGTATCTTTGCTATTATCAAACGAAATCAATTAAAAATCTGTATGTCTAATACTTTATGCGAAATAGACGCATAAGAAAGGCTTCGAAGTGATTTCGTTTGGTAATAGCAAAGATATAGAACTTCCTCCGATAACTCATTATACACGTGTGATGTCAAAGTGTTTAATTTGCATATCAAAGAAACTGAAATATCTCAACAACGAAGCACGGAAACGAAGATCTGCAAAAGATGTTACGTTGTAGTTTTAAGAGTTCTTTCATTTAAGACAATAATAATTTTCGTTTCATACACCAGACATTTAGTGCATTTAATATTCAAAAGACGCCCGCTAGGCGTTAACTCGGGCTACTTAATAGTGGGCACTGGTACAGGCTGGTATTGGTAAGAAAAAATTGAATTTGTTCAACATAATTATTAAGGTGGGAATTTTGTGCACACGAAAAATGTTTCAATCATTTCCTGTAAACATTATGCAACTATTAACCCTTTACCAGGCAAGATTACCAGGAGTTCTCCATGCAGTCTCCACTTGACAAATAAAATCATGTGAGTTGCAAAATGGCAACTATGCCAAGAACAAAACTAACATTAATACAAGTGCACAATGAAATGGTGGCCATACTGGTGTACCAAAACAATGAAATAGTGGCCATATTGGTGTACCAAAACAATAAAATCGTGGCCATACTGGTGTACCAAAACATTGAAATAGTAGCCATAAAACCAAAACAATAAAATGGTAGCCATACTGGTGTACCAAATCAATGTAATGGTGGCCAAACTGGTGTACCAAAATTAAACAATGAAATAGTGGCCAATCGGCCATATTGGTGTACCAAAACATTGAAATGGTAGCCATAAAACCAAAACAATGAAATGGTTGCCATATACTGGTGTACCAAATCAATGAAATGCTGACCATACTGGTGTACCAAAACATTGAAATGGTGGTCATATTGGTGTAACAAAATTAAACAATACAATGGTGGCCATACTGGTGTGCCAAAACATTGAAAT
>OZ036012.1:10829916-10842416 GCA_964035015.1 Corallium rubrum | reverse complement strand
TTTTTCTAACACTTTGTTTACCAAGAAATCTAGGACAAGAAGGCTCGTTTTTCAGTTGCGAGGAAGTTCAGTTGGATTCGAAAAACGACGATGGAGTCGATCCTGAAACGAAGCCGAAACCGAACAATCCACTCAAGCAAATCGATTCCAAGATTTCTTGTTTGTATTTCATGGGATTCGTGGTCTTTTTAGTCTCCTGTATCTCTTCGTTTTACACGCCGTTAATAGCAGTATATCTTCTCAACTTGAAGCTGATCCACGTAAAAGTGCTGTTTTTGAACGGACTACTGGCCGTTCTTATTGGCTATTTGGCTAACTACCTCGCGTCGGAGTACGTATCTGAAATTAACCTGATCGTCGTTTGGCTTGCTTTGCAAATCTTTCCAATTATTTTAATGTACTACTTTGCTCTCACGTGGAACAATGGCAATCCACTGTTCGACCCTTATCTTCTGTTGCTCTTTATCTGTCTTGGTCTCATACTGGCCTTAAATTATCCCCTTATTTCCTCTTTACTGTCCAAAGTAACGGACATCAAGCACGCGGCTTTCTTTCAGAGTCTATGTTCTACTGTTATCCATTTTGCAGTTGTTACCAGTCGTTTGATAGGAGGTCTAACTTTCACCAAGACATTAATGACGTCCACATCTGTCGGGTTTACTTGTCTTTGGATTTTTCAAGTCGTTTGGTTTTCTGTGGAATATCCAAAATTTATAAAGGTACCATAGAAAACTTAAACGTACGAAAAAAGAAACAAACGAACGAAGTTGCAAGCAGAACTAACACGGTTAAAGGGCTTCTTTCCACTGAGTTATCTTTTCTTGTTCCTTGGCAAGTCGAGCAGACATCCAAAAGGTGCTTCCAAAGCGGTTTAAGAAATTTAAGAACATTAGAATTATTATTGACTGTTGTGAATTTTCGGTTCCCTGTGCAAACGAACGAACAAACGAACGAACAAACGAACGAACTTACAAGCAGAAGTATAGTATAGAATTTTAGCAATCTAAAGAATTTCAGAAAGATAAATAATTTCAGAAATTTTAGGGAATGAAGAAGTTTAGGACTGTTAAAGAATTTCAGGAACTTTTAAGAATTTTAACCTTTTTCTGTTGCTTGAGAAACTGCGATAAAGTTCTATGATAAAGCAAAAAGAACAACAAGAGTAGCAACAGCTACACAACACCAACAGAAACAGCGGTAGAAACGCGTAACAACAACAACTACAACAACACCATGCATGCTATGCTACCAACACCACCAGGGCCGTAGGCAGGATTTTTTAGTCAGGGGGGCAGTAGGACTGCCCAATTCCTAGGCGGGTCCGGGGCCATGCTCGCCCGGAAAATGTTTGAAATTTGAGTCCCTGAAATAGCATTTTTCCCGCGATCTGACATCATATTTGAGCAAAATTTTGAACATCTTAAAACATATTTTTCAAGACACGTTCTCTCATTTTTACAAAAGATTTTGTCTAAGCCTACAGTATTACATATTTACAAAGGTAACTACAGTCATTTGCAACTCACTTGTCACTTTTCACCAAAATGTTCAGAAGTTCGGTACGAAGTTCGTTGGGAAGTTCAGACATCTTAATCAGTTAATTAACGTCCGAAACGTTCGCCGTCATGCATGCATTCTAGTTCACGAGCGGATATAATATTTTCTCATTAAAACTGTGATTATTCATCTCAAGTATTCGATTTTATTCAGGCAGTGTTCATAAATCAGTCATTTCATGGCAAGACGTTTGATTATTCTGGTCATAAAGCCGATTATACATAGATATTGATATACAATCTCATATCGCCACACCAGCTACTAGGAACCAAGAAGGCAAGAAGCAATCAAATGCGTAGTTTAAATCGCGAGCTTTGAACTTCCCAACGAACTTGCGAACTTCGGAACGAACTTCCGAACATTTTGGTGAAAAGCGAGTAGCAACTGGCTGTAAAATAATAGTTACTCTAAAGGGATAAAGCGCAAACGCAACGCGAAAACTCATTGTCAGAGTTATGCCATATTTTATGATATATGGTTTATTCTGTGATTCTGGGAACAAATGTGATGTGTGACATAAAAATCATATTTTGGATTTTCTCTGGAGGGCAGTTACCCCTACTGCCCCCCCCCCCGCCCGCTGTCTACGGTCCTGAACACCACGACCACGACCACCACGACTACGACGACGAAGACAACAACAACAACAACAACAACAACAACAACAACAACAACAACAACAACAACGACAACGACAACGACAACGACAACGACAACGACAACAACAACAACAACAACAACAACAACAACAACAACAACAACAACAACAACAACAACAACAACAAAAACAACAACAACAACAACAACAACAACAACAACAACAACAACAACAACAACAACAACAACAAGAGCAACAATAAACCAGCACACCACTAACAACAGCGGCAGCAATGTAACGATGGCAACGATGACGATTAAAGTTGGACAACATCGCTAATAGCACAGGGCAACCCCCTTTTATAATTTTTGTTTGTGTTTTTCTAATTTAATTATTTTTTGTATAGGCAAAGAAATCAACGTACTAATGGCTATCGCGTCGAATGCTTCTTATTATTGCTGATGTACGAGGAATTATTTCTCCTTATGATTTATTAATTTGTTTTTAAAAGATTTAATACTTATTCGGTTGTATTACTATTATTATTATTCTATTATTATATGTCTATTTTCGTGACCGGTCTGGAACGTGAAATTCATCAATTTGATTACACCCTAAATCCCGGTGCACACTAGAGTTACCAGCTTAGCAAAATGTCATTTATGACCGATGGCGTAAAGTGTTAGCTCCAGTGTGCGGGGCAGTTTTGTGAGCATTTTGTCACTCGTGCCTTCTGTCACAAATATTCAACATGTTGGATATTTTTGTCAGTGAAAGCAGCAAGCGTACGACTTTCTGGCAATACATATGCGTGTCGAGGATCGCATTCAAAACAAACATGACGGCACATACTACATTTGTGGCTGATGCAATGTTAGACGATCAAATAGCGGATATTTAGCCAGATTATCCATGCCGATGTTAGACCGCCGGACTTTAAAAACAGAGACCTACGAGAGCAAGCTTTGCAAGAAATTGCAGAAAAGTTGAGGCAAACTTGTAAGGTTTAATCGTAAAAACGTTGTTCGTTGAAAGTGCAGTTGATTTTTTCATGACATATCCGACATATGCGTATCATTTAACAAATGATTAGTTGCTTTTATGTTTTTTCAAGTGACATATATATTGAATATATATTACACCTTCAGAGCAAAAATTCATGCGTGAGGAAACGACAAGGAAACTTCGAAATATTTATGATAAGCGAGAAGTTTGATATTCAGTCTACATTGCCATAACAAAATTATTCTTGAAAACAACTGAGAAATTCGGAAAATTTTACAAAATTTTGCAAGTTTGCATTAACATTGATAGCTATTTTTCTTGGTAAATGCTAAACAGAACAATACAGCAGTAGAAACTCTACCACTCAGAATGTAGTGTAGTACTGAGAAGGAAAAAATCTTGCAAAATTTTCCGAATTTTCAGTTGTTTTCAAGAATAATTTTGTTATGGCAGAGTCTGAATATCAAACTTCTCGCTATCACAAATATTTCGACGTTTTCTCGTTTCCTCACGAAATTTTGGCTCTGAAGGTCTAATATATATATATATATATATATATATATATATATATATATATATATATAGTATATATATATATATATATATATACATATATACATATACATTTATATGTATATATATATATATATATATACATAATTAGTTGCTTTTCAAGGTATACTGACATATGTATATATATATATATATATATATATATATACATATATACATATACATTTATATGTATATATACGTATTAGTTGCTTTTCAAGGTATACTGACATATATATATATATATATATATATATATATATATATATATATATATATATCAATATATATATATATATACATCAATATATTGTCAGTATACCTTGCAAAAAAACAAAAAAGCAACTAATTATTTGTGAAATGATATGCATATGTCGGATATTTCATGAAAAAGGGCAACTCCACTTTCAACAACCTTTTTATGATTTGTAAACCTTACCAGTTTGCCCCAACTTTTCTGCAATTTCTTGCAAAGCTTGCTCTCGTAGATCTTCAGTCAGGTGATTGAATGAACTATTGTAATTGGCTGATTATCTCATGAATTATTAATGAGTTTGAGATGCATGGATAATAATTTCAGAACTACTCATTGTTGAAATATATCGTGCAGGTATATATGTTGTTAGCAATTTTGTTAAGCTTTCATTTGATGTATAGTTCAAGTTTCCGCGTTATGTGAAACTTTTTAATAATAATAATACAGCATCTTCTCACATTAATTTTACTGTGTCTAACACCAGACTATTTTACTCTGTCTAACACCGGACTATTTTACTCTGTCTAACACCAGACTATTTTACTGTGTCTAACACCAGACTATTTTACTCTGTCTAACACCTGACTATTTTACTGTGTCTAACACCAGACTATTTTACTGTGTCTAACACCAGACTATTTTACTCTGTCTAACACCGGACTATTTTACTCTGTCTAACACCAGACTATTTTACTGTGTCTAACACCAGACTATTTTACTGTGTCTAACACCAGACTATTTTACTCTGTCTAACACCAGGCTATTTTACTCCGTCTAGCAACAGACTATTTTACTCTGTCTAACACCAGACTATTTTACTTTGTCTAACACCAGACTATTTTACTCTGTCTAACACCAGGCTATTTTACTCCGTCTAGCAACAGACTATTTTACTCTGTCTAACACCAGACTATTTTACTTTGTCTAACACCAGACTATTTTACTTTGTCTAACACCAGACTGTTGTACTCTGTCTAACACCAGACTATTAGACTCTGTCTAACACCAGACTATTAGACTCTGTCTAACACCAGACTATTAGACTCTGTCTAACACCAGACTATTTTACTCTGTCTAACACCAGACTATTTTACTCTGTCTAACACCAGACTATTTTACTCTGTCTAACACCAGACTATTTTACTCTGTCTAACACCAGACTGTTTTACTCTGTCTAACACCAGACTATTTTACTGTGTCTAACACCAGACTATTTTACTTTGTCTAACACCAGACTATTTTACTCTGTCTAACACCAGACTATTTTACTCTGTCTAATACCAGACTATTTTACTCTTTCTAACACCAGACTATTTTACTGTGTCTAACACCAGACTATTTTACTCTGTCTAACACCAGACTATTTTACTCTGTCTAACACCAGACTATTTTACTCTGTCTAACACCAGACTATTTTACTCTGTCTAATACCGACTATTTTACTCTGTCTAACACCAGACTATTTTACTCTGTCTAACACTAGACTATTTTACTCTGTCTAACACCAGACTATTTTACTCTGTCTCACACTTGACTATTTTACTCTGACACTAGCCTATTTTACTCTCTCTAACACCAGACTATTTTACTCTGTCTAACACCAGACCGTTTTACTCAGCTGTCTGACACCATACTATTTTTCTGTGTCTAACACCAGCCTATGTTACTCTGTCTAACACCAGACTATTTTACTCTGTCTAACACCAGACTGTTTAACTCTGTCTAACACCCGACTATTAGACTCACAAGTATTATAGAATTTCAGATGGGTTTTTTCCAACTATATACTTAAGGTGGCTCAACAGTCTAAATCATGAGAAATTACATATTTTCTTCACGAAAAATTTAGCACAGGTCTCCTGAGATTCGTTTTGGTTCATTGTATAGCTCTAGCGGTGCTCTTGATTATCGAAAAGATTTATACTTGTAGCGCTTGCGTATCTAGAGAAATTGTGTTTGTGGTAAGCGACAGATATTATGCAAATTAAGTTTTCTGCATTTATTGGAAACACAATTTCTTCACTTAGATAAACTTTGAGAGTATAAAACGTTTCAATAATCAAGACCACCACTAGAGCTATGCGATGAACCAAAATGAAGCTCATAAGACCCGGGCAAAAGTCAACAAGCGTTTTGTTATATACCAAAGACTTTTAAAATACAAAACTGCCTTGAAACTTTCAAACGGCGAAAAGACTTACCAAAACACTTTGACTTTGTCTTCGTAATTTTAATTCAAGTCATTCAACTAAACAAATACACCAGACTCAACACTAAGTAAGAACAGTTAAGTTTCTCCAAGTGTTTTTCAGACCACCTTTGAAGATATGTATAGAAATTCTTTCTTTTGGTAAATGGACTATTTCGTACCAAACAAGCTCGAAACAAGTTCTTGTTTTCAAAATGCCCGAAGAGCCCAAAGTTGACTATACAGAGCTCGGCAAAGAGGACTGGACACGAGACACAGACACCCATGTCAAGATTAGTGTGCTGCCTTCGGCAGCAAATATGAGCGGCCGATGTTTATGGGCATTATCAAATTCTAAGTGTACATGAGGAATATTTTAAGAGTTGTAAGAAACGTTAGATAAGATCATTTTAACTCAGAAAAAACTGAATTTGAGCTGCTAGTGTGTAATAACTTTGATAAAACATTAATGTTTTATTAATCAATGTTTTAACAGTATTTACAAACACCTGATTAAACATTCATTTCTTTTGAATTTTCCTTATGAATTATTAATGAATCAGTTTGATAACTCATCTTGTTATATACAGTACCAAAGACTTTCGTTTGCCAATAGTGAAATCCTATTGGTCCAATCATGGTCGTCACGTGTTGTTCAACAAACTCAATGTTTCTTTCTGCCGGGGAAACATTGCACTGTTTCCCTCTGACGTCAACAATGAAGAGGGAAACAGTGCAATGTTTCCCTCTGACGTCGCTTTAATCATGCGTTGCGTTGTTCACGTGAATACACGATTATTGCATCAGATCAAGAACGGGACCGTTTTATGACGTTTTGTGACGTAGGAAGTTTCTTCCTACAACTTACATCACATACGCCAGAAGGATTGCTCTGTTAGGTCATCACGGCGATGGATTTTCTAAATTGGCAATGCCACGAGTCAACCTGTCTGAATGATTTGTCTGAACACACTTGTGAACTGTCTTTACAATTTCGGTGAGGAGAGTTTCTGCAAAATAATCTGATGGGCTCATGATCAATGGTACATTGCTGTATAATTTTGTTGAAACTCCAGATTTCTCAAAACATATTTTAAAGCATTTGAACTTGCATTGACAGTTTTGCCATAGCATTAGAACAAGAGGCATGATTATTTAATATTTGTATATTATTTAATTATGTGTATATCCTGTCACAACCATGTCAAGCGATAAGTTATAGTAACTTGTAGTTCTCAATTCTATAATTAAAAAATATAGAAGAAATGTGTAAATACTCTGTCTATTGTAATTAATATTACATTTTTGGACTTTCCAGCCTCCTTCGCAGGCAACTCGTGAGTTCTTATGGTGACGAGGTGAGAAAAACTTGAGTGGAGTGGGAAAACTCGGGTGGAGTTGGCAATATTGGGTGGAGTGGGCAAACTCGGGTGGAGTGGGCAATCTTGAGTGGAGTTGGCAAACTCGGGTGGAGTGGGCAATCTTGGGTGGAGTGGGCAAACTCGGGCTGAGTGGGCAACTGTTAGAGTTGCCTGTGAAGTTGTGGAGTAGGCTAGAGGTTTTAGTCCCATTTGATAGCACTTCACTTGCGATAGTAACTTCTAGTTTAACTACTAATTAGAGAATATATGTTTGCACCCACTCATCCAATCCGGATCGAGTATTTCAACGCTCTACTGATTCCATAGTGTTTTGATTCATCAAGATTAGACATATTAGTGAGCTCTATATAGAGTCCACTGCAAAGATCTTTTGTTTTCTTTTGTCATAGCACAGTCGGAACTTATATAAGGTTTGGTGTTATTTATGTCGCTTGTGGAAACAGTTGCTTTGTATACTATGCTATTTCAGTCAGGCTGCAGTTGCAACGGGCTGTGTTTTCATGTACCCGATGTTTTTTGTATGTATGCGTTGTGCTTCATGATTGTGGACTTGGCGTTGTTCATGCAACTGTAACTGACTTTCACTGTATTTCTGTTGAAAATTTTATGGGGTTTGTTTTCTGGTGGGAAATGTTTGTCGATTAGGTTAAGATAGCTGCGTCCTATGTTTGATCTTACGTTTTTGTTGTATGGTGGATTGAACCAAATGATATTGCGATGTCGGTTTTTGCTTGGTTGTTGTGGGTTTTGCCCGATCCGCACAATCCGAGATTAGCGCCCACACCGGGCTCCGGGCCTTCCGCCCTACGGTGTAATAAAAGTAGCGTGCTGCGTAGGCAGTGTAGAAACAACAATCGAAATGTAGTAAGGCCGAACAGAGAACGTAAGAGTCTAACGTTTCGAGCGAAGGGCCTTCGTCAGACAGAAACGTAAAGAGTATAAACAAACAATTAGCTTATGGGCTCGGGGAAAAGTGCCAATGGTAAGGAGGTAATTATTAACCCTTTAACCCCCACCATGTCAGGAAGTTTTTCCTTCACGAGTAAAATCGTCTGGCGTTAGACAGAGTAAAAATAAATAGAAAGTGCCAAATGGCACCGATAGGAATAAAAGGGTTAAGCATATTGAGTAAACGTATCCTTATTAAAGCTTCTTAACATGTTCCCAATCAGACTTAGATTCTGCATGTTCACACCACGTTTACACAGAAAGCCGATCTGGGGTTGGGCCGGTGTCCCAGTAAATTTGTCTCCCCCAAAATATGTCCCCCCATGTACTCATTTCTTAGGAAATATGTCCCGAGGGGACAATTTTTATTTATTTTTTTTTTTTTGGGGGGGGGGGACATATTTCCTGTGACACCGGCCTTATTTGAACACTCTCTTAAACAGAAACTTGAATTCAAAGTTGTCTTAATTTAATATATAAAACTAGCGTGCTGTGTAGGCAGTGTTGAAGCAATTTATGTAGGTGTTAATTTATATAGGCGTTTCCTAATTTAGCATCAACGTTTGATCAGTAAATAAATTCCATTGTGTTTAATTTTTCAAGAATTATTAATGAGTTTGAAAAGTTAAGTTCACGCGACACAAGTATATACGTGGTCATTCTATATCGTATTGAATGTTCCTTCGATTTGAACAGCCTTATAGTCAAGTTCTTTCTCAAGCTGTGGTCACCGTAGCTCATCTGTGTTGACATACAGCCATTAACTAAGATTGACAAGTTTACCTGGAGCCAGAGGACCAAGCCAAACAAATCAAATACCTCTGAAGTGGACACGCGTATCACTGCATATACTGTATAATAAGACATGGAAAAACTGCGTTCCTTTCTCAAAACGTTTCTAAGGTAGGCACGTTTAGAACTCATTTCTTCTCATCTTGTGATACGTGCGACATAGAGTAGCTAATTAGTTATGTTAGACATGAATTTGTAACCAAGTGTTTCAGTGGATCTGAAATAGCCTTCACTTATATGGTGACCTAACCCCAACAAAGACGCTATAACTCTAGTCAGAAACAGAGTCGCCCAGCTTATACCTTAATCCACTTCTCAGTCTAGCGGGTTCACTGCATAAACGTATATACTGGAAGTTGATGAACGTATACTACAGGTGTTGATAAATGTGTACTATAGACGTTACTCTGGATTACATTCACCCAACAGTATATTTACGCACGGTTGGCACTTTATGCTAGATAACTCCTAGGTATTTGACAATCAGCATACGGTGGCGGCGAACGTGCTTTGAAACGTTAAGGGAGTTATAGTATAACTATACACTATATTATAGTATGCACTGTATAAATAAACACCATACACTCTTTCTAAACTGTCTATTCTGCAATACCACACCTTATACTCTAGTGAAGAAACTGTAAATCTAGCGTTAACTGTCTTTGCCTCACAGAGCCACTCACGTGTGACTTGACGAATAAAAACATCTGACGTTAAACTTAAATAAAGCGGCCCGTTTCAAACATTGCACTTCGCTGTCGTGTCGAATTCAATTTCAGTCGCATGTACCAAAACGAATTGTGTTTATAGGAAGAGACTGAGGGATACAGGGTTGAAAGGCAGAGTTCATTAAGAAACCATAATTTATGCATTGTTTCGGCCAAGACGGAATTCTTCGAATTTTTGCCACTGGCTTTTGAGATTTGCTTGTATACGGCCAGGTCAATTTAAGACGGCTTCTTGTACATGTGGAATTATCAAACTTATATTGTCGGTGAAGGCTGTTTCAGAAACTATAAATCTAGCGTTAACTGTCTTTGCCTCACAGAGCCACACAGGTGTGACTTGACGAATAAAAACATCTGACGTTAGACTTAAATAAAGCGGCCCGTTTCAAACATTGCACTTGGCTGTCGTGTCGAATTCAATTTCAGTCGCATGTACCAAAACGAATTGTGTTTATAGGAAGAGACTGAGGAATACAGGGTTGAAAGGCAGAGTTTCATTAAGAAACCATAATTTATGCATTGTATTCGGCAAATATGGAATTCTTCGAATTTTTGCCACTCTTGAGATTTGCTTGTATAACCAGGTCAATTTAAGACGGCTTCTTGTGGAATTATCAAACTTATATTGTCGGTGATGTCCATGCAACGTAACACAAATAATTTGTAAAGACCTGACCCAAACGTAGGTATTGTTATCCCCATCCCCCGAGATCTCGGTATTAAGTATAGGTTATTTTGAGGCCACGAGGGGATATGTGATTTACTATACAGTGTGTATCAAAAAAAACGAACCCTTAGAAAATGAATTAGCATCCGTTTCAAACAACCTATTGTAGTAGTTTGAAAGCCCTAAACACTTCTAAGCAACGGATGCGTAAAAAAAAACACGGTCTTATACACCTGGGAAATTAAGATAACTTGAAGTATATGCATGCTGAAAGTATTTAAAAGCTTTTTCTCTTCCTGTTTAACTTATGTGCTGATTAATTTATAACTCAGCGCTTTTAGGGCTTTCAAACTACTACAATAAGTTGTTTGAAAAGAATGCTAATTCATTTTCTAAGGGTTCGAATTTTTTTGACACACACTGTATACTTATTTTATACTTATTTTTGACATGCCTCGGTTTCTTTTGTTCTTTTAGGGGAATATATTCAATAGCCCCTGGTAATATCCCTCGCACCACTCCTTATCTCATGAAATCCTGTCAACCTCGCCATGTGAAAAATAATATACACTTAATGTCTGCTCCCGAGGGAAACAGTTAGTTTTGTTTTCCCAAGAGTCTTGATATTTCCCGAGACGAAGTCGAGGGAAACATCGAGACTTGAGGGAAAACAAAACTAACTGTTTTCCGAGGGATCAGACATTAAGTGTTTTGTTATATAAGTATTTTATTATATATACCAAGTGTCAAAGAAAACAAAAAAAGAAAGACATCAAATCACTGAAGTAAATATAAGAGAATTGTAGAAGAAGCTCGTTGAGTTGTACTTTTGTAAGATTTTCAAACTCGGCGGCAAGTCCTTTTTCGATACAAAATTCCCTTAAGATTTTAACTGCTTGCTTGGTGACCTTTTTCGTCGATGTTGAGTCTTTATGTTTGAGTAAATTATCTATTTCATCGCTGCTTCGGCTAGCGAACCTTTGTTTTTGCTCCATAACTTGAGGATTTTATTATTCACCGGTCCGTAACATATTATTCACCGCTAGTCAGAGCTGTTGCCGGGAGACAGTGGAATTTCATCACTATCACGTGATACCCTCTCGCTCAATGAGACGCAAGAAAACACGAACTTTGACACTTGGTATATAATAATGAAATTTAGCTAAGGTCATGTGAGCACAAACCAACCAATGACAGTAATCGTTGCATCCAGTGAAACTCAAGCTATATAACAATATAGTATATACTGTATAAATAAACACAATATACTCTTTCTATCTAAGGCGGCGATTACATGGACCGGGCTAGCCCGCGGTTAACCGGGATGAGTTTACGAACGAATACATGGAGCGGGCTAGCCCAGTAAGCCGGGATGATTTCAGGCCGAAATTCGCAATTATCAAGTAAATAAGGGCAAAGTTACGTTAGTTTTACTTCAGTTTTATGTATACATATAATTAGTCTACTATTTATTTTGTAAACCCAATCCACGAAATCGTCTTCGCGAAGACTAATTAATTTATTAAATCTTCGCTATGATCACGAAACACACAAACAACGTTTTGATGTTCTATTACAGTTCCTTTCAGCACTATTTATTCACACGTTCAAGCAAACGAACGCGTATGGAAGAGAGTTCAACAGTTTTTTTGCCCGGTTTGCCGGGATGAAAACGATTACAGTACATGCAATTTTCATCCCGGTTACGGGATGCGGCGAACGTGTTTTGAAACGTCAAGGGAGTTATAGTATAACTATACACTATATTATAGTATGCACTGTATAAATAAACACCATAAATAATACTTTATCTATCTAAACTGTCTG
>OZ036012.1:10804916-10824916 GCA_964035015.1 Corallium rubrum | reverse complement strand
CATTGATTATAACTCCATCCGCGCATTGCCCCATATCGTACAACAATATAAAAAATGTGGATGTATCAAAGCATAATAGAATTTAGTTCTTGAACTTGTAGATAGGCAATCTCGAATACGTTCGAATAAGTATAGCCTTGAAGTTACTATATTATGAACAATGTTAATTTGATTATCCATTTTAGATTACTATCAAAAGTGATTCCTAATAGTTTGCCGTGTGTAATTCCATCGATTTTATCAGAGTTATATATACAATTGTAAGAGGATCTAGATCTGAGAATTTACGATTAGAGTAGACTTTCATGGATTTAGTTTTTTTTTTATTAAGAGACATGCCCACTCGGATGCACAGTGCAGATCATTATGATGTCATTTGCGTTATAACCGTGTGTAAGTAAAGTTGAATCATCAGCGAACAGAAACAGATCCGAATTCACAATTGACATTGGCAAGTCATTTATAAAAAGAAGAAACAGCAATGGCCCCAAAATAGAACCCTGTGGTACTCCTGATTTAATTGGAAGTGAGTTAGATAGACAACCCTTTATTTCAACTTGTTGAGACCGACCTGTCATATATGAGGTAAACCATTTTCAAGCTAACATTGTAATGGCGAGTGATCAACGAGATCAAAGGCCTTGGAAAAGTCTAACAATATCATACCATTGATCTTGCCACTATCAATCGCGGTGACTAAGAATTCATAAATCATACAAAGTGATGTCTCACAGGAGTGATCAGCCCTAAAGCCGTGTTGTTGATTACAGAGGATATTATTAATTAATAAATGTGACATGTATGCATGAAAGACATGCCTTTCTAATATTTTGAAAAAAATCACCGGAATAGAAATAGGTCTAAAATTTCCTCTTTCCATTGCATCCCCTTCTTTATAAATGGGTATTACTTTGGCTTTTTTCCACTCTAATGGAAAAATACCAGTACTTATACTGAGATTGCATAGTTTCAATACTATGTTGGCAATTGATAGTGCTGAGATCTTAATAAAAAGTGCCGGAACACCATCAAGACCAATCACTTTAGTTGAATCCAATTCACTTAATAATTTACGTACCTCATTGATTGTAAGTAGTGGAATAGAAAATTGAGGCATAACTGTGTCTGATGACATTAAGGGTTCAAAGCTTTGATTGCCAGGTTGCGTCTGACCAGTCCTAACAGCTATATTCACAAAGAAATTAAAAATATTACCGACTTCTTCCGGCTTTTCCTATCTTGTATTGTCAACCTTAGGAATAATGGGAGGGTGAGTATTTTTTGTAGGTAAAACATTTTTTTAAATTTTCCAGAGCTGTTTTGGGTTATTAACATTGTCACTGAGAAGCCGTTTATAGTGAATTTTTAGCGAGTTTGAGAAAATTCTCTATTTTACGACCAGCAGCACATATACCCTTATTCATCCATCCTGGTAAACAAACACAGTGGAAACCATGCGAATACTCGCAGTGAGCTGCGAATTGCCAAATAAAGCGGCGCGTTAGTTCAAGTGACATTGCACTTGGCTGTCGTTCCGAATTCAATTTCAGTGGCATGTATCAAAACGAATTGTCTTTATTAGAAAAAGAGAGGTATTGAGGGATGAAACGAGAGCGTTTCTTAAAGGGCCTATGAAGCGAAAATTATTATTTTCTTAAATGAAAGAACTCTCAAAACGACAAAGTAACATCGTCAGCAGATCTTCTTTTCCGTGCCTCGTTGAGATATTTCAATTTTTTTGATATGCAAGTTAAACACTTTGACGTCACACGTGTATAATGAGTTATCAGAGAAGGTCGGTACCTCTGCTATTATCAAACGAAATCAATAAAAAATATGTATATATGTCTAATGCTGTATGCGAAATAGACGCACAGGATCGGCTTCGAAGTGATTTCGTTTGATAATAGCAAAGATATATAACTTTCTTCGATAACTCATAAAGTGTTTAATTTGCATATCAAAGAAACTGAAATATCTCAACAACGAAGCACGGAAACGAAGATCTGCAAAAGATGTTACGTTGTAGTTTTAAGAGTTCTTTCATTTAAGACAATAATAATTTTCGCTTCATAGGCACTTTAAGAAACTCTCCCGTTTCATCCCTCAATACCTCCCTTTTATGTTCATAACTTAATATTCGGCAAGACGGAAATTCTTCAAATTTTTGCCGCTCTATTGAGATTTGCTTGTATAACCAGGTCACATTTAAAGCCGCGTTTACACTATACGAGACCTAACCTAGGACCAGTGAACTCTGTATATACCTGAATGACTGACTGCCAATTAAAATGTGAGGCAAAAAATGGCGGACATGGGCCATTTTTGCGTCATCACCTATCTATATTAAGAAGGCTTATGATTGAACACAACACCTTCCCCTAACCCTTATCAGTAAGGAGCATGGGAGCGAATTGATAATCGACATTGTGATTGGTTACTTATAGCCAATCAGAACCCTCGTTCATACTAGGTAGGTCTTTAAGCCTGGTTTTCATATGTCGCCGATTGTCGGCGATTTGTGATTTAGATGCATATTAAAACGGGAAGTGCAGCAGCATGTTAAGTAATAAAGAACAATGCAGAAAAGCAGTGCTTTTATTCTTTTATTTAACATGCATCTAAATCATGGGTCGACGACCATCGGCGACATATGAGAACCAGGCTTTACTGGCATTTCTTTACTGACTAAAATATAGAAATACCGGAGTGCAAATTTGGTTGACACTTTGTGTTTCATTTTTTGGGGACAGGACATTGATTTCAAAACGTATACATGAAGATAATACAAATAAAAAATTTATATTGATAATCCTCCATTTTTAATCTTTTTTGAAAATCTTAAAAAAAAGTAACACATTGCTTGCAGGACTGTGATTGGTCAATCCTGTCAAGTAGCTTTATTTTGATTGGTTGAGACAGGAGTGCGATTACATAGAGCAGAGTGCTATGTTTAAGATAAATCGCACTCATCTGAACCAATGAAATTGCAGCATTTGGGCCTGATTACAGAAGGATATATGATTAATGATTTTAAACTACTCGTGATATGTAAAATTTATCCAATTTTGGCAAGATGACGTTGCAATTTTGGTTCAATTTTCAAATATGACACGTAGTGTAAAATCCTTAATTCCTATCACATGATTATTTATACTTGCACACAGAAATATAACAGTATGCTTATCTAGTGTTCTCCTATATACTTGATAGAACGCTCAAGAACTGTTTGAAAATTGAATTTACTTCAATGCCCACAGTGCTTTTCCTCTATGCCGTTACTCGTGTCTTTCTCGATGGCATGGAGGAATTCTTAATCCTACCGACGGCTTGGTACTATATTGCTTCGTTTGGGCAGACAAAACTTTTTCTCGGCGTAACCTTGTCTGCTTATTCCTTTGGTGTGATGGTTTTCGCGCCAATTTTTGGACGACTGGACGACAGACTTCGAGCTACCAAAACCATCCTTGTGCTCTCCGCTGTGATTAAATTTCTTGCAAATATACTCTATTCGATTCCAGTCTCCGAATACTTCCCCCTGTTTGGTCGTCTTATAAGTGGAATAGCCGGGGGATCAGTTGGAGTTCTGTATGGTCTGATGGCAAAATACACTGACGACAAAAATCGCGCCAAGGCATTCCTAATTTTTGAAGGATTGTTTAACGTTGGACAATCGCTCGCGCCGACGATTGGTAGTTTTGTGACGTTCGACGTTAATATTTTCGGTTGGAAGATTGGAGCAGGAAATTCTCCGGGGTTCATTTTGGCAATCTTTTGGTTCTTCATGATTTTTCTAACGCTTTGTTTACCAAGAAATCTAGGACACGAAGACTCGTTTTTCAGTTGCGAGGAAGTTCAGTTGGATTCGAAAAACGACGATGGAGTCGATTCCGAATCGAAGCCGAAACCGAAACCGAACAATCCACTCAAGCAAATCGATTCCAAAATTTCTTGTTTGCATTTCATGGGATTCGTGGTCTTTTTAGTCTGCGGCATTGTTTCGTTTTACACGCCGTTAATAGCGGTGTATCTTCTCAACTTGAAGCTTATCCACGTAAAAGTGCTGTTTCTGAACGGAATATTGGTTGTTCTAATTGGCTATTTGGCTAACTACCTCGTGTCGGAGTACGTATCTGAAATTAACCTGATCGTCGTTTGGCTTGCCTTGCAAATCTTTCCAATTATTTTAATGTACTATTTTGCTCTCACGTGGAACAATGCCAATCCGCTGTTCGACCCTTATCTTCTGTTGCTCTTTGTCTGTCTTGGTCTCATACTGACCTTAAATTATCCCCTTATTTCCTCTTTACTGTCCAAAGTAACGGACTTCAAGCACGCGGCTTTCTATCAGAGTCTATGTTCTACTGTTACTCATTTTGCAGTTATTACCAGTCGTTTGATAGGAGGTATAACATTCACCAAGACATTAATGACGTCCACATGTATCGGGTTTACTTGTCTTTGGATTTTTCAAGTCGTTTGGTTTTCTGTGGAATATCCAAAATTTATAAAGGTACCATAGAAAACTTAAAGGTACGAAAAAACAAACAAACGAACGAAGTTCCAAGCAGAACTAACACTGTTAAAGGGCTTCTTTCCACTGAGTTTTTTTTTCTTGTTCCTTGGCCAAGTCGAGCAGAGATCCAAAAGGTGCTTCCAAAGCGGTTTAAGAAATTTAAGAACATTAGAATTATTATTGACTGTTGTGAATTTTCGGTTCCCTGTGCAAACGAACGAACAAACGAACGAACAAACGAACGAACAAACGAACGAACTTACAAGCAGAAGTAGTATAGAATTTTAGCAATCTAAAGAATTTCAGAAAGATAAATAATTTCAGAAATTTTAGGGAATGAAGAAGTTTGGGACTGTTGAAGAATTTCAGGAACTTTTAAGAATTTTAAGCTTTTATTGTTGCTTGAAAAACTGCGAAAAAGTTATATTTAAGCTAGATTATCATTTTTTGACTTTTTTTCAAATGTTAAAAAATTGCCAATACCGTACAAAGAATTAAGGTTAAGCTTTGTACATGTTGACTGATTTTGGACATGAAACACCAACACCAACACCAACACCAACACCAATACCAACAACACCAACAACACCAACAACACCAACACCAACAACACCAACAACACCAACAACACCACCAACAACACCAACACCAACACCAACAACACCAACAACACCAACACCAACACCAACAACACCAACAACATGAACAACATGAACAACAACAACAACAAGAGCAACAAATCCAGTACAACAAGAGCGGCAGCAGCAACAACAACAACAACAGCAACAGCAACAACAACAACAACAACAACAACAACAACAACAACAACAACAACAACAACAACAACAACAACAACAACAACAACAACAACAACAACAACAACAACAACAACAACAACAACAACAACAACAACAACAACAACAACAACAACAACAACAACAACAACAACAACAACAACAACAACAACAACAACAACAACAACAACAACAACAACAAGAAGAGCAACAATAGCGACAGCGAATTAGCGATAGCAAAAAGAACAACAAGAGTAGCAACAACCAGCTGCACAACACCAACAGAAACAACGGTAGAAACGCGTAACAACAACTACAACACCACCAGGGCCGTAGGCAGGATTTTTTAGTCAGGGGGCAGTAGGACTGCCCAATTCCTAGGTGGTCTGGGGGCATGCTCGCCCGGAAAAATGTTTGAAATTTGAGTCTCTGAAATAGCATTTCCCGCGATCTGGCATACTTGAGCAAAATTTTGAACATTTTAAAACATATTTTTTAAGACACGTTCTCTCATTTTTACAAAAGATTTTGTCTAAAACTACAGTATTACATATTTGCAAAGTCAACTACCAGTCATTTGCAACTCACTTGCCACTTTTCACCAAAATGTTCAGAAGTTCGGTACGAAGTTCGTTGGGAAGTTCAAAGTTCGTTTTGAACTACGCAATTGATTGCCGGTGTGGCTGTCTGAGATTGTATATCGATTTGTGTTATCCAATGTTTGACGTTCAAAACATTCAAACTTTTTGCCTTCAAATGGTTTATTGATGAAAACTCCTTATAGTACATATTACAACAGGGGCTTGTCAAGAAATCTGAACAACAAATGCGATGAACAGCATATGAACTGAAACAAAACGACGAGTTACTACCGTTTGTCATCGCGGGATGATCGCATATTCTTGCAACATGTATATCAACCAATATTATTGTCAAGTATAGGTTATATACCGAGAACGCGGATATAAGTCATATTGACCCGAGGGGCCGAAGGTCCCGAGGGTCAATATATGACTTATATCCCAAGTTCGAGGTATATAACCGACTTATATCACGATTGAGGAGGTTTTCGAACAAGGTTTCGTCAATTTCGAAGAGTTTCGATCAAGATTTTTCTAGTTATATCCACAAGTTTTATCCCCGAGCCGGGCGACGGGCCGAAGGCCCGGAGCCCGGTGAGGGTGCTAATCTCGACACGCGTGGAATCCATTTTACACGCGTGTAGAAAAAGCGAGGGAGACGAAATCTGTGAAATAGTTTATTTATTTGTTTGTATATATATATGTTTGGTACGGTGTCACGCGGTAAGAATAGTTGGACACTGGTGACTAGCGACGAAGAAAACTAATAAATCTGTCAGTATTTTGCTTTCTAAATGGAGTCTGCTCTACTTAAATAACAACGAAGAAAAGGATACAAACAGCCGGTTTAATATATTTGAAGCGAAACCAAGAGAACCTGAAGAAACCAAACGCCGTATCATGGTAAACAACTCAGTGGTACCGGTCTCAATTAAGTTAACGGTAGGGGATTTGTAATTTGTATTTTGTCCTTATGTCCTAAAACAATATACAGCTTCACGTTTTCATGCTTTCCCTTTGCTCGTCCAAACCATAAGTTAGCTTAACTAAAGCTAACTTAAACCGCTACCTTAGGCTTACGTGGACGTGATGTTTTTCATTGACTTTGCATGCGCTTTGTAATTTATTCAGTATTAAACATACGCATGGGCTTTGTCGGTTTTCTTGCCTGTATTTCCAATTTTTCGACTGAAACGTTGGTCTGTTTAATACTTCTTTCTGGAATCTGATTCTACTGAATTGTTTTTATCTCAGACTATTATAAATGTAATTTTTGAGCTGTTAACTTTAATTTTGCCTTTGCAAAACATCTATTGCATAGGCAAGCCGTTTAAAGGCTTGCTAAAAAGAATCCCTTTTGAAAACTAAAAACAATATAATTTTTACAACCAGAATTTAATAATGAAATCTAAGTTTTGCTTTGATATGCTCAACTTTCATTAAATGATTTAAATAAGTTTTGTCATCCTATCCATAAATTCTATAATTATCCCAAGGATTTAATATAATTTGTTTTTATATCTGTTTGTTTTTATATTGGCTGTATATCAGGAGTGCTTATTCTAATCAGGGAGTGGGTGGGTGGGGTGTTTCAAAAAAGCATGTAAAAGTGGGCGAGGGGTTGTTGTGTTTATGTATTTCTAGTCTAATTATTTATTCACGGGATATAAGTTGGTTATATCCCGCGGCACATCAAAGAAAACCGACTCAATCGTGATATAAATAATCTTCTAACCTCTGGATATATTTAATAATTCAATGGAATGATCGATACAAGACATCTTAATCAGTTATTTTATTTTTATTTTATAAGCTTCGCCATAGACTTGACTAAATACATGTATACCTATGGCAGGGTCACCGCAACAGCGTGAAAGCCAATTACTGCGGGCCCAAAACTTTCGCCGCCATGCATGCATTCTAGTTCACGAGCGGATATAATATTTTTTCATTAAAACTGTGACTATTCATCTCAAGTATTCGATTTTATTCAGGCAGTGTTCATAAATCAGTCATTTCATGGCAAGACGTTTGATTATTCTGGTCATAAAGCCGATTATATATAGATATTGATATACAATCTCAGATCGCCACACCAGCTACTAGGAACCAAGAAGGCAAGAAGTCAATCAAATGGTAGTTTAAAACGCGAGCTTTGAACTTCCCAACGAACTTGCGAACTTCGGAACGAACTTCCGAACATTTTGGTGAAAAGCGAGTAGCAAATGGCTGTAAAATAATAGTTACTCTAAAGGGATAAAGCGCGAACGCAACACGAAAACTCATTGTCGTTTCGCAACGCGAAAACTCATATTTTATGATATATGGTTTATTCTGTGATTCTGGGAATAAATGTGATGTGTGACATAAAAATTATATTTTGGATTTTCTCTGGAGGGCAGGTGTGACATAAAAATCATATTTTGGATTTTCTCTGGAGGGCAGGTGCCCCTACTGCCCCTCCCCCCGCCCGCTATCTACGGTCCTGAACACCACGACCACCACCACGACGACGACGACGACGACAGCAACAACAACAACAACAACAACAACAACAACAACAACAACAACAACAACAACAACAACAACAACAACAACAACAACAACAACAACAACAACAACAACAACAACAACAACAAGAGCAACAATAAACCAGCACACCACTAACAACAGCGGCAGCAACGTAACGATGGCAACGTAACAATGGCCTTTTATAATTTTTATTTGTGTTTTTCTAATTTAATTATTTTTTGTATAGGCAAAGAAATCAACGTACTAATGGCTAGCGCGTCGAATGCTTCTTATTATTGCTGATGTACGAGGAATTATTTCTCCTTATGATTTATTAATTTGTTTTTAAAAGATTTAATACGTATTCGGTTGTATTTTTATTTTATTATTATATGTCTATTTTCGTGACCGGTCTGGAACGTGAAATCCAGCAATCTGATTACACCCTAAATCCTGGTGCACACTAGAGCTATCAGCTTAGCAAAATGTCATTTATGACCGATGGCGTAAGGTGTTAGCCCCAGTGTGCGGGGCAGTTTTGTACATGTAAGCATTTTGTCACTCGTCTCTTCTGTCACAAATATTCAACGTGTTGGATATTTTTGTCAGGAATGAAAATTTTGCCGCGTGTGCGCCGGAGTGAAAGCAGCAAGGTAATGGTTCACAGGAAATTAATATGATGGCAAATACGAGCCTGAAATTTTGTTGGATTTTCACAGAACGTTTAATATACACTTGTTGACTGGCGCCGAGGGAAACATTATACACTTGTTGACTGACGCCGAGGAAAACATCGAGTTTTACGGACACGAAGGCTTTAGCCCGAGGGTGACATTGAAGCCAGAGGGACCGTAAAACTCGATGTTTCTCGAGGCAAAAGTGAACAACTTTGTTATATACCAAAGACTTTTAAAATACAAAACTGCCTTGAAACTTGCAAACGGCGAAAAGACTTACCAAAACACTTTGACTTTGTAATTTTAATTCAAGTCATTCAACTAAACAAATACACCAGACTCAACACTAAGTAAGAACAGTTAAGTTTCTCCAAGTGTTTTTCAGACCACCTTTGAAGATATGAATAGAAATTCTTTCTTTCGGTAAATGGACTATTTCGTACCAAACAAGCTCGAAACAAATTCTTGTTTTCAAAATGCCCGAAGAGTCCAAAGTTCTTGATCTGATGCAATAATCGTGTATTCACGTGAACAACGCATGATTAAAGCGACGTCAGAGGGAAACATTGCACTGTTTCCCTCTTCATTGTTGACGCGAGAGGGGAAACAGTGCAATGTTTTATGTTTCCCCCGGCAGAAAGAAACATTGAGTTTCTTGAACAACACGTGACCATGATTTGACCAATAGGATTTCATTATTGATAAACGAAAGTCTTTGGTATATAACAAGGTGAGTTATCAAACTGATTCATTAATAATTCATAAGGAAAATTCAAAAGAAATGAATGTTTAATCAGGTGTTTGTAAATACTGTTAAAACACTATTGATTAATAAAACATTAATGTTTTATCAAAGTTATTAGACACTAGCGGTTCAAGTTTTTTCTGAGTTAAAATGATCTTATCTAACGTTTCTTACAACTCTTAAACAAAGTATTCATCATGTACACTTAGAATTTGATAATGTCCATTAAACATCGGCCGCTCATACTTTAACTACTAATTAGAGAATGTTTGCAGCCACTCGAGTATTTCAACGCTCTACTGATTCCATAGTGTTTTGATTATCAAGATTAGACATATTATTGAGCTCTATATAGTGTCCACTGCAAAGATCTTTTGTTTTCTTTTGTCATACCACAGTCGGAACTTATATAAAGTCACTAGTGACTCTACTGCTGAACTTAAAGTAGAATATTCAGGTTTCCGTCATTAATTTTGGATAATTTTCAAAGGCCTCATGATTTTAACATTCTGTGGTGAAAATGTTTTGGAAACAGCCACCTGAATTTACAGTAGGAAATCTAGCCTTTAAGATTTTAACTATGGTTTGGAATCAGTAACCTGAACTTACAGTACAATATTGAGGCTTTTCGTCATTAATTTTGGACAATATTCAAAGGCCTCGTGCACAGAGTAGACTCGTTGTTCCCCTCGTTTTATGATTTTAACATTCTGTGGTGAAAATGGTTTGGAAACAGCCACCTGAACTTACAGTAGAAAATCTAGCCTTTAAGATTTAAACTATGGTTTGGAATCAGTAACCTGAAAAAAAGTAAAACTATCTGGAAATTTGGAACAAGGTTTGATAAGACTTATTTACGTTAAAGAAAAGTTGTTTGTGGTTGATACTAAAACAATCAGACAACTCGCCCTCGTTGTCTAATTGTTAAATATATATATATATATATATTGACTGTAACAAAGTGGTTACCAGACTTGTCAATGGTTTTAGAGCGCTCAATACCATTACCGGTAGAGCGGATAATATTTATTTATTCGGTAGACTTGCTGTGCTACTCGGAGTTTCACGGAGTAAAGCGATCGTCTTTACTGCGTGAAACTCCGAGTAGCACAGCAAGTCTACGGAATAAATAAATATATATATATATATATATATATATATATATATATATATATATATATATATGGTCTTACCTCAAAATGTTGAGTGTCGCAACTGATCATGACTAGTTTCGATTCGTGGGCCGCTTAAATGGTTTTGGTCAAAAGGTGGGCGTATGGGCGGTGGATTTCTCAAATTCCTTCGAGTAAAAAGTGTTTGTCTGCTTTCATGATACAAAGTTTCTCTTCCAAACATATATTGCATCTTCCTGATCCTCATGAGTAGGAAGCCACGCGTTTTAAAATAGGCCAGGTTATGTTGAAATTTTGTTTCCTTTCTTTTAAATCCCAGACGTGTTTCGAAAGTTCGGTTTCGTTTGAATATTTTTTGTTTTTGAAATATTTAGTGTGATTTCTGTATCGCTCTTTGAAATTGTTTGCTGTCATGCTTATGTAGCGTTTGGTTTATTTATGTCGCTTGTGGAAACAGTTGCTTTGTATACTATGCTATTTCAGTCAGGCTGCAGTTGCAACTGGCTGTGTTTTCATGTACCCGATTTTTTTTTGTATGTGTGCGTTGTGCTTCATGATTGTGGACTTGGCGTTGTTCATGCAACTGTAAATGACTCTCACTGTATTTCTGTTGAAAATTTTATGGGGTTTGTTTTCTGGTGGGAAATGTTTGTCGATTAGGTTAAGATAGCTGCGTCTTATGTTTGATCTTACGTTTTTGTTGTATGGTGGATTGAACCAAATGTTATTGCGATATCTGTTTTTGCGTGGTTGTGGGTTTTGCCCGATCCGCACAATCCGAGATTAGCGCCCACACCTGGCTCCGGGCCTTCCGCCCTACGGCGTAATAAAAGTAGCGTGCTTGCGTAGGCAGTGTAGAAACAACAATCGAAATATAGTAAGGCCGATACAGAGAACGTAAGAGTTTAACGTTTCGAGCGAAGGGCAATCGTCAGAGAGAAACGTAAAGAGTATAAACAAACAATGAGCTTACGGACTCGGGGAAAAGTGCCAATGGTAAGGAGGTAATTATTAACCCTTTCACGAGTAAAATCGTCTGGCGTTAGACAGAGTAAAAATAAATAGAAAGTGCCAAATGGCACCGATAGGAATAAAAAGGTTAAACATATTGAATAAACGTATCCTTATTAAAGCTTCTTATCGTGTTCCCAATCAGACTTAGATTCTGCATGTTCACACCACGTTTACACAGAAAGCCGATCTGGCGTTGGGCCAGTGTCCCAGTAAATTTGTCTCCCCAAAATATGTCCCCCCATGTACTCATTTCTTAGGAAATATGTCCCGAGGGGACAATTTTGTATTTTTTTTTGGGGGGGGGGGACATATTTCCTGTGACACCGGCCTTATTTGAACACTCTCTTAAACAGAAACTTGAATTCAAAGTTGTCTTAATTTAATATATAAAACTAGCGTGCTGTGTAGGCAGTGTTGAAGCAATTTATGTAGGTGTTAATTTATATAGGCGTTTCCCAATTTAGCATCAACGTTTGATCAGTAAATAAATTCTATTGTGTTTAATTTTTCAAGAATTATTAATGAGTTTGAAAAGGTAAATTCACGCGGCACAAGTATATACGTGGTCATTCTAAATCGTATTGGATGTTCCTTCGATTTGAACAGCTTTATAGTCAAGTTCTTTCTCAAGCTGTGGTCACCGTAGCTCATCTGTGTTGACATACAGACATTAACTAAGATTGATAAGTTTACCTGGAGCCAGAGGACCACGGTGAGAGGACCAAGCCAAATAAATCAAATACCTCTGAAGTGGACACGCGCATCACTGTATATACTGTATAATAAGACATGGAAAAACTGCGTTCCTTTCTCAAAACGTATCTGAGGTAGGCACGTTTATAACTCATTTCTTCTCATCTTGTGATACGTGCGACATGGAGTAGCTTAGTTATGTTAGACATAGTTATGTAACCAAGTGTTTCAGTGGATCTGAAATAGCCTTCACTTATATGGTGACCTAACCCCAACAAAGACGCTGTAACTCTAGTCAGAAACAGAGTCGCCAAGCTTACACCTTAACCCTGTTCTCTAGCGTGTTCACTGCATAAACGTATATACTGGAGGTTGATGAACGTACACTATAGGTGTTGATAAATGTATACTATAGATGTTACTCTGAATTACATTCTCCCCACAGTATATTTACGCACGGTTGACACTTCATGCTAGATAAATCCTAAGGTATTTGACAATCAGCATGCATAAGGTGGCGGCGAACGTGTTTTGAAACGTATAGCCTAGGGAGTTATAGTCTAACTATACACTATATTATAGTATGCACTGTATAAATAAACACCATACACTCTTTCTAGCAATACCGCACCTTACACTCTTGTAGAGAAACTATAAATCTAGCGTTAACTGTCTTTGCCTCACAGAGCCACTCAGGTGTGACTTGACGAATAAAAACATCTGACGTTAGACTTAAATAAAGCGGCCCGTTTCAAACATTGCACTTGGCTGTCGTGTCGAATTCAATTTCAGTCGCATGTACCAAAACGAATTGTGTTTATAGAAAGAGACTGAGGAACACAGGGTTGAAAGGCAGAGTTTCATTAAGAAACCATAATTTATGCATTGTATTCGGCCAAGACGGAATTCTTCGAATTTTTCCACTCTTTTGAGATTTGCTTGTATAACCAGGTCAATTTAAGACGGCTTCTTGTGGAATTATCAAACTTATATTGTCGGTAAAGGCTGTTTCAGATCAAGTATAGCACCTGATTATCATGTCCATGCAACGTAACACAAATAATTTATAAAGACCTGACCCAAACCTATAAGTATTGTTATCCCCATCCCCCCGAGATCTTGGTATTAAGTATAGGTTATTTTGAGGCCACGAGGGGATATGTGATTTACTATATACAGTGTGTATCAAAAAAATTCGAACCCTTAGTAAATGAATTAGCATTCGTTTCAAACAACCTATTGTAGTAGCTTGAAAGCCCTAAACGCTTCTAAGCCATGGATGCGTAAAAAAACACGGTCTTATACACCTGGAAAATTAAGATAACTTGAAGTGTATGCATGGTGAAAGTGTTTAAAAGCTTTTTCTCTTCCTGTTTAACTTATGTGCTGATTAATTTATAACTCAGCGCTTTTAGGGCTTTCAAACTACTACAATAAGTTGTTTGAAAAGAATGCTAATTCATTTTCTAAGGGTTCGAATGATTTTTGATACACACTGTATACTTATTTTATACTTATTTTTGACATACGTCGGATTCTTTTGTTCTTTTAGGGGAATATATTCAATAGCCCCTGTTAATATCCCCCGCATCACTCCTTATCTCATGAAATCCTGTCAACCGCGCCATGTGAAAAATAATATACACTTAATGTCTGCTCCCGAGGGAAACAGTTAGTTTTGTTTTCCCAAGAGTCTTGATATTTCCCAAGATGAAGTCGAAGGAAACATCGAGACTCGAGGGAAAACAAACTAACTGTTTTCCGAGGGGTCAGACATTAAGTGTCTTGTTATATAGCTAAAGCTTCACTGAATAATTTCGACGTTTATCAAGGGAAGGTACACTGAAGATAAACACTAAGACTTACCAAAACATTTCGCCTGGCTCCGTAATTTCACTTCAACCAAACAAATATGAGTCTCAGAACAAAAGAACAGCATTACATTTCTCCAGTTAATCTTCACACATGCTTTGAAGACCTACAAATATTCTTTTTTTCGTAGCAAACAAGCTTTTATTTATAGGATGCCGTGAAAAGTTCAAAGTTCTAGCGGGCAACACTTGAAAACTTATTGACCGAGCAGGCAATAAGTTCTCAATTATTGCCCGCTCGGTAGACATTGAAATTTAGCTAAGGTCATGTGACCACAAACCAACCAATGACAATCATCGTTGCATCCAGTGAAACTCAAACTATATAACAATATAGTATATACTGTCTAAATAAACACACTATTTATTTTGTAAACCCAACCTTAATAAGAAGATTGTTATAATCCACGAAATCGTCTTCGCGAAGACTAATTAATTTATTAAATCTTCGCTATGATCACGAAAGACACAAACAACGTTTTGATGTTCTATTTCAGTTCCTTTCAGCACTATTTATTCACACAGTCAAGAAAACGAACGCGTATCGGAGCGAGTTCAACAGTTTTTCAGCCCGGTTTGCCGGGATGAAAACGACTACAGTACATGCAATTTTCATCCCCGGTGGCGGTGGGCGGGCGAACGTGTTTTGAAACGTTAAGGGAGTTATAGAAAACTATACAGTATATTATAGTATACACTGCATAAATAAACACCATAAATAATACTCTTTCTATCTAAACTGTCTGTTCTGCAATACCGCGCCTTATACTCTGGTAGAGAAACTATAAATCTAGCGTTAACTGTCTTTGCCTCGCAGAGCCACTCACGTGTGACCTGGCGAGTAAAATCATCTGGCGTCAAAGTCGGATTTCCAATCCTCGCACGAAGCAACTCGTAGCTCGCTGTGAGCACTCGCAAGCTCGTTGTGAGTTGGAAATTTTCAATTATTTTCTACTCGCCGGCAAGTACTCGCGGTAAATAAACCAATCAAAACAAATTAACTCGTTTGTAATTTATGAGGAATTTATGCACAAAGGAAATCATTACCGTGTCGATGGTTAATTTGCATGGATATTAAGGAAGAAACATGGATTATTTTAACGTGCAGTGATAACCAATTTGTGCAGTGAAAAATGAGATTTGTGCTGTGATAAGCGCAATTTTTGCAGTGATAAATTTTTCTTTAATATTTAAGAATGGGTGTTATTCGTGAAAGGATTGCATCAGAAATTATGTTCAAAGGCACAGTATACATACTACATTCCAACATATACTATTTAATATCAACATTTAAATTAGAAAATACACAAAGAAGACGATAAGTTAAAGGACTCTGGTCCATAAGCGTACCGTAAACTAACAGCCTTATGCCCCTAATTTCAACTTTCAAGATAGATGAGTTACTATAGCAGGCCCTACCCCCCTAATTAACAAAACGCTAGTGTTCTTACTATTTAGGCAGACTACCCAACGATGCCAACCAGCCAACCTCACATAACATGCTTGAGGCTTCTTCCATGCAGGTCGATGAGTCTGTATCCGTGTGCTACTGTTTAACCATCGTTATTTTGAAAAATGCGAATGTATGCTGTGCGAAAGGAATTAAATCATTAAAAATTAGGAGAAGGAGGGCCGCTTATGTATAATATGACAGTATGACTAGTTGATTATTGACGAGCTACCGAGCTACTCAGTGCTCCATCGCTGTTTAACGTGCTACTGAAGTTAGATTTTATGCCTTTTTCAGCTCTTTGTGCAGTGATAAAAATTCCTTAAAATAATCCCTGGGAAGAAATGACATGTACATAAATTAATCGGACTTCTCTTAAAATACCGGTTTGTTTGAGATGTTATATTAAACACTCAGACTACGTTTACACTAGAGCAAAAGAGCATCCGAATTCATCGGAATAACCCTTCACACTACGTATTGTTTCGGATTCAAAAGTATTCGGATACGAAATTTCTACATTTTTTTCGGATTCGAAATCTCCGGATTTGGCTGGAAATGACCTGGTGGAAATACAGTGGAAACCTTGCGAGTACTCGCATTGAGCTGCGAATTGCTTCGTGCAAGGACTGGAAATCCACCTTTATTAGACTTAAATAAAGCGGCGCGTTAGTTCAAGCGACATTGCACTTAGCCTGCTATAGCAGACCCTATTTTTCTCCCGCTTTGCGAGGAAGAAGTAGGGTCTGCTGACCTGAACTCCTAATTGAGTTCTGCCTATTATGTCTCATCAGCCAAACAGAATTTACTTTCCAAATCCCGGTAAGTGACGTAATTATGTAAGATCGTGTTTACAGAAATTCAATACGGAGTGTTCGAAGGAGCGGCGATTCCGGCGAAGGAAATTTACGGGGTGTTGTGTCTAAAGTCTATCGAAGTTTCAAGATAAAGCGATAAAGAAAATAACGGAGAGCAAGAATAATGTTATCAATATGCTAAGTATATATAGTTAAGGTGAATAGTCCCTAGAATTTAAGTCTAGGGCTATGACCAAAATGAGTCTACAACAGACTTTAAACGAACATATTTGTTATTATCAGTTGTTTCGATTCGTCTCGGTCAGTCTGGTCTGATGAAGGATTTGATTGATAGGCTTATATAAAGCTTTGCATTTGGTATAACGGTAAGTGCTATTCGTCTCACTCATATTTGGGTCTGCAAGGGAGGGAAAAGATTGCATGGCAGGCACATATTCGATAGGTTGTATATTCGTTAACGAATAATGCGACTTATATTTGTCTTTAAATAATTATTGAGTCGGTTTGGCTTTGTTCTTCCGAGGGCTTTAGTTTCGCATAAAGCCCTTGAATACTAATTAGAAAACAAATGAAGAAAAAAAAATAGGAAAATCTTTGTCCAAGGTAGAAAAAATAGACAAAATTTTGCTGGAAAACCTCCTCAATAACTATTTAAGTCAGATAAATCCCTCGTTCTCGTGCTTTATCCTATACAGAAAAGTAAGCCGCTTCATGCTGCTCATTCGTTGATCCCTTATAGCAAAAAGATGTATCTGTGCTGTGGCTATACCCCGTAAACTTCCTTCGCCTGAATCGCCGCTCCTTCGAACACCCCGTATTGAATTTCTATAAACACCTGCGCCTCGTACGCAGGCGTCTCCACATATGTGCCTCTGCATATTTGCATACATATATACATTCATATTTACACGAAGTACTGCAATAATGAGCCAAACGCGAAGGGGCTGTTGGGATTGCAATACTTCGTGTAAATATGAATGTATATATGTATGCAAATATGTATGTGGAGACACCTGGGTACGAGGCAGTATAAACACGATGTTACACAATTACGTCACTTACCGGGATTTGGAAAGTAAATTCTGATTGGCTGACGAGAGACAATAGGCAGAACTCAATTACAGACCCTACTTTTTCCTCGCAAAGCGGGAGAAAACCCCCTCTATTGAGATTTGCTTGTATACCAAGTCATATTTAAAGCCGCGTTTACACTACAGGATGAGACCTAACCTACGACCAGTGAACTCTGTATATACCTGAATGACTGACTGCCAATCAAAAAGTGAGGGGGAAAATGGCGGACATGGGCCATTTTTGCGTCATCACCTACCTATATTAAGAAGTCTTATGATTGGACCCAACACCTTCCCCTAACCCTTATCAGTAAGGAGCATGGGAACGAATTCATAATCGACATTGCGATTGGTTACTCATAGCCAATCAGAACCCTCGTTCATATTAGGTATAGGTCTTTAAGCCTGGTTTTCATATGTCGCCGATCGTCGGCGATTTGTGATTTAGATGCATATTAAAACGGGAAGTGCAGCAGCATGTTAAGTAATAAAGAACAATGCAGAAAAGCAGTGCTTTTATTCTTTTACTTAACGTGCATCTAAATCATGGGTCGACGACGATCGGCGACATATGAGAACCAGGCCTTACTGGCATTTCTTTACTGACTAAAATATAGAAATACCGGAGTGCAAATTTGGTTGACACTTTGTATTTCATTTTTTGGGGACACGACACTGATTTCAAAACGTATACATGAAAATAATACATATAAAAATTTATATTGATAATCCTCCATTTTTAATCTTTTTTGAAAATCTAAAAAAAAAGTAACACATTGCTTGCAGGACTGTGATTGGTCAATCCTGTCAAGTAGCTTTATTTTGATTGGTTGAGACAGGAGTGGGATTACATAGAGCAGAGTGCTATGTTTAAGATAAATCGCACTCATCTGAACCAATGAAGTTGCAGCATTTGGGCCTGATTACAGAAGGATATATGATTAATGATTTTAAACTACTCGTGATATGTAAAATTTATCCAATTTTGGCAAGATGAGATTGCAATTTTGGTTCAATTTTCAAATATGACACGTGGTGTAAAATCCTTAATTCCTATCACATGATTATTTATACTTGCACACAGAAATATAACAGTATGCTTATCTAGTGTTCTCCTATATACTTGATAGAACGCTCAAGAACTGTTTGAAAATTGAATTTACTTCAATGCCCACAGTGCTTTTCCTCTATGCCGTTACTCGTGTCTTTCTCGATGGCATGGAGGAATTCTTAATACTACCGACGGCTTGGTACTATATTGCTTCGTTTGGGCAGACAAAACTTTTTCTTGGCGTAACGTTGTCTGCTTATTCCTTTGGTGTGATGGTTTTCGCGCCAATTTTTGGACGACTGGACGACAGACTTCGAGCCACCAAAACCATCCTTGTGCTCTCCGCTGTGATTAAATTCCTTGCAAATCTACTCTACTCGATTCCAGTCTCCGAATACTTCCCCCTGTTTGGCCGTCTAATAAGTGGAATAGCCGGGGGGTCAGTTGGAGTTCTGTATGGTCTGTTAGCAAAATACACAGAAGACAAAAATCGCGCCAAGGCATTCCTAATTTTTGAAGGATTATATAACGTTGGAAAATCCCTCGCTCCGACGATTGGTAGTTTTGTGACGTTCGACGCTAATATTTTCGGCTGGAAGATTGGACCAGGAAATTCTCCAGGGTTCATGTTAGCAATCTTTTGGTTTTTCATGATTTTTCTAACGCTTTGTTTACCAAGAAATCTAGGACACGAAGACTCGTTTTTCAGTTGCGAGGAAGTTCAGTTGGATTCGAAAAACGACGATGGAGTCGATACTGAATCGAAGCCGAAACCGAACAATCCACTCAAGCAAATCGATTCCAAAATTTCTTGTTTGTATTTCATGGCATTCGAGGTCTTTTTAGTCTCCTGTATCGTTTCGTTTTACACGCCGTTAATAGCAGTATATCTTCTTAACTTGAAGCTGATCCACGTAAAAGTGCTGTTTTTGAACGGAATACTGGCCGTTCTTGTTGGCTATTTGGCTAACTACCTCGCATCGGAGTACGTATCTGAAATTAACCTGATCGTCGTTTGGCTTGCTTTGCAAATCTTTCCAATTATTTTAATGTACTATTTTTCTCTCACGTGG
>OZ036012.1:10772416-10799916 GCA_964035015.1 Corallium rubrum | reverse complement strand
CAATATTGAGGCTTTTCGTCATTAATTTTGGACAATATTCAAAGGCCTCGTGCACAGAGTAGACTCGTTGTTCCCCTCGTTTTATGATTTTAACATTCTGTGGTGAAAATGGTTTGGAAACAGCCACCTGAACTTACAGTAGAAAATCTAGCCTTTAAGATTTAAACTATGGTTTGGAATCAGTAACCTGAAAAAAAGTAAAACTATCTGGAAATTTGGAACAAGGTTTGATAAGACTTATTTACGTTAAAGAAAAGTTGTTTGTGGTTGATACTAAAACAATCAGACAACTCGCCCTCGTTGTCTAATTGTTAAATATATATATATATATATATATATATATATATATATATATATATATATATATATATATACACTCTTAAAAAAAGGTGTGTTAAAACAACACACTTTCTTGTCCAGAATATAACACACCTTAAGATGTGTTAATATGACACACTAAGGTGTGTTATTACAACACACTAAAGTGTGTTAATATAACACACCTTAAGGTGTGTTTTTTGCTTGTCCAGAATATAACACACCTTAAGGTGTGTTTTATAAAAAGGTGTGTTATTTAACACATCTTGGTGTGTTAACGAACACACCTTGGTGTGTTAATGTAACACACCTTCGTGTGTTAATGTAACACACCTTAAGGTGTGTTAGCTTAACACACCTTAAGATGTGTTAGTTTAACACACCTTAAGATGTGTTAGTTTAACACACCTTAAGGTGTGTTAGCGTAACACACCTTAAGATGTGTTAGTTTAACACACCTTAAGATGTGTTGATTTAACACACCTTAAAATGTGTTAGTTTAACACACCTTAAGATGTGTTAGTTTAACACACCTTAAGATGTGTTAGTGTAACACACCTTAAGATGTGTTAATTTAACACACCTTAAGAGATGTGTTAGTGTAACACACCTTAAGATGTGTTAGTGTAACACACCTCAAGATGTGTTAGTGTAACACACCTTAAGATCTGATGAATAAATACATAAAGAGTTAAACTGAAAAATATATTAGAAAATATTTAATTAATTTCAAAAAATATCTATACAATACTAAAACTATGAAGTATGTTATAAAAGCAATTTGTTTCCTAGTTCATATATTTTATTTAAATAGTATGGACATCATTTCGAAGTTCAGCCATGAAAGTTGAGTATTTAGTTCCTCTAAATACATCAATGTATTTAATTTCTAAAGCAACATCTTGCAGGGAAAAAAAAATCCTGACATGCTGTAGCTCACATCAAATACAAAGTAAGTTGATACTGTATGTTATCCACCATTTTCCCTGGAAAAGCATTTCTGTTTTGCTAGAAATTTAAGAGAAGATGTTTTCAGACTATTACTTCTAGCAGTGGGGATATTAACCCATTCCAGGCTAAGCCAGCTAAAAACAGCAGCTTTCCTATTTTGCTCTGTCTACTGCAAGACAATTTAACTCATTAAATGGGGAGTCCTCAGCAAGTCTGGATTGTCTGGAATTAGGTGTACGCACATATAAAATTCTTAAATTTCTGATCACTCTTACAATAACACATGGTTAATATAGAAACAAATCACTGCATAATGCTGCTACCTGTATCAAATGTGCCATTTGTCCAGGGCGGCTAAGAGATGTGCCATCTCACCTTAACATTGATTATGCAGAAATATGTTCTAAAGATTCACCCTAAATCCTTAGAACATGCTATGTAATCGAATGAAATGCCGAATATCATTTATTATGCAGAAATATGTTATCTTATTTGCTCACCAAGTGAATTTGACAGATTTTACCCAGGTCTGGATTGTCTGGAATTAGGTCTTTGCACATTTAAAATTCTTAAATAGGTGTACGCACATTTAAAATTACTAAATTTCCGATCATTCTTACAATAACACATGGTTAAAATAGAAACAAAACACTGCATAATGCTGCTACCTGTATCAAATGTGCCATTTGTCCAGGGCGGCTAAGAGATGTGCCATCTCGCCTTAACATTGATTATGCAGAAATATGTTATCTTATTTGCTCACCAAGTGAATTTAACAAATTTTACCCAGGTCTGGATTGTCTGGAATTAGATGTATGCACATTTAAAATTCTTAAATTTCTGATCACTCTTACAATAACACATGATTAAAATAGAAAAAAATCAATGCATAATGCTGCTACCTGTATCAAATGTGCCATTTGTCCAGGGCGGCTAAGAGATGTGCCATCTCGCCTTAACATTGATTATGCAGAAATATGTTATCTTATTTGCTCACCAAGTGAATTTAACAAATTTTACCCAGGTCTGGATTGTCTGGAATTACATGTAGGTATACGCACATTTAAAATTCTTAAATTTCTCATCATTCTTACAATAACACATGGTTAAAATAGAAACAAATCAATGCATAATGCTGCTACCTGTATCAAATGTGCCATTTGTCCAGGGCGGCTAAGAGATGTGCCATCTCGCCTTAACATTGATTATGCAGAAATATGTTATCTTATTTGCTCACCAAGTGAATTTAACAAATTTTACCCAGGTCTGGATTGTCTGGAATTACATGTAGGTGTACGCACATTTAAAATTCTTAAATTTCTCATCATTCTTACAATAACACATGGTTAAAATAGAAACACATCACTGCATAATGCTGCTACCTGTATCAAATGTGTCATTTGTCCAGGGCGGCTAAGAGATGTGCCATCTCACCTTAACATTGATTATGCAGAAATGTGTTATCTTATTTGCTCACGAAGTGAATTTGACAGATTTTACCCTGGATTGTCTGGAATTGGGTAGTTTACATGTACTGTACACGTAGATCCAGGTGTATTCTTAAATTTCTGTTCATTCTTACAATAACACATGGTTAAAATAGAAACAAATCACTGCATAATGCTACCTGTATCAAATGTCCAACTGGCTAAGAGATGTGCCATCTCGCCTTTTAAATATTTGATTATGCAGAAACACTGTATATGTATCATATTTGCTCGCAAGTATTAAGTGAATAATTTTGACAGATTTTACCCAGGTCGGGTAATATATATATATATATATATATATATATATATATATATATATATATATATATATATATATATAAGTGTTAATATTAAAGTTTATATACCTATAGGATAAGCTACGTTCTACTATTAACTAATATTATAGCTACTAACTAGGATAATAACTTACCACTATCCCTCACTAGCTGGCAAAAAAAGGTGGCAGACAAAGCTCGATAATTTCATCCTCTCCTCAAAATAGCCATAGCTTCAGCTCGAAGCGGTCAAGCCTCGATTTCATGATTGATTAGCAAGCCGAGCGCAGCGCGTAATTTAAACAATGGAGACTTGTTTCCAAAATGCGTTAAGAATATTATTCCCGATCTAGCGCTAGCCCCGAGTTCTTATGAGCGTGTAGGACTTCTTTAACGCTAAACGTACAGGGATATTATCCAAACGCAGCGCTAAGATAGACGGCAACAGTGAACAGTCATATTAAAACACGAGGTAACAAAACTGGCAACTTACCGCGCCGATCACTTCGTCTCTTTCTTCAGCAGGACTCGGCGAAGCTTTAAACACGCTGGCGTCTCCTTCAGGCACAGAGGTTTTAATCACAATACTGTTGAATGCACGTTTCAGCAGCAGACGGTAGCCAGATTTTGGGAAGACTGTTAAAAACTCGGTTTGGTCACGGAATAAACAGACAAGTGTTGTCCCGTCAATACAGTTGTCTGTATAAATGAAAATATTATAACTCATAAGATTTACATAATACGAGGCAACTGGCAACTGAGCAACAAATTAAAAATCTTGAAGTAAAGCTACTCTTACGTGCCTTTTAACGTATCACAAACGTCTTGTGGAGCCTGCTTGATCTTCAAGAAATCGGTTAGTTCTGAAGACTGAAGTCACTGAACTGAAGTGTTCATGTTACTGAAGAGTCTGAAGTCCAACGACCAACCTTCGCACGACAAACAGTGATCGACAAAAAGTGCGGCAATTTGCGCCCAAAATGGCTGTTCCAATTTCGAGAGCGACTAAGCCAGGTCTAAGTATCACTGAAATAGCAGCGTATCAAGTCTTACAGACGTTTAATTTCTTACAAATTAATAGGAAAGAGTGTTTATTTATAGAAATGCATGTTATATTCAAATTTGTGTTTTATTTCAAAGGTGTGTACTGTTACTGTAAGTTGTAGGAAAATGCTAATTCAGTTTGCGACATTTGTGAAAGGTGTGTTACTTTGAAAGGTGTGTTATAAAAAGGTGTGTTATTACAAGGTGTATATTTGAAAAAGGTGTGTTATTGGAAAATGGTGTGTTATTTTGAAAGGTGTGTTATAAAAAGGTGTGTTATTAGAAGGTGTATATTTGAAAAAGGTGTGTTATTGGGAAAAGGTGTGTTATTTGGAAAAGGTGTGTTACGAAAAGGTGTGTTATGAAAAGGTGTGTTATGTGAAAAAGGTGTGTTATTTAAAAATGGTGTGTTATTAGGAAAAGGTGTGTTATTAGGAAAAGGTGTGTTTTCTTACAAAAGTGTGTTAAATTAACACACCCTCTGTGAAAAGGTGTGTAACTCAAAATTATTATAAAAGGTGTGTTATTTCAAGGTGTGTTACAGTACACGCCTGGTGTGTTATATTGCACACATGGTGTGTTATCTAACACACCAAGGTGTGTTACTTAGCACACCAAGGTGTGTTAAGGTTAGATAATTAGCTATTAAAACACACCTAGTGTGTTACTCTAACACATGCAGTGTGTTAGATAACACACCTTAGTGTGTTATTTAACACACCTTGTTTTAAGAGTGTATATATATATACATATATATATATATATATACCGAGAATTGACTGTAACAAAGTGGTTACCGGACTTGTCAATGGTTTTAGAGCGCTCCAATACCATTACCAGTAGAGCGGATAATATTTATTTATTCGGTAGACTTGCTGTGCTACTCGGAGTTTCACGGAGTAAAGCGATCGTCTTTACTGCGTGAAACTCCGAGTAGCACAGCAAGTCTACCGAATAAATATATATATATATATATATATATATATATATATATATATATATATATATATATATATATATATATATATATATGGGCTTACCTCAAAATGTTGAGTGTCGCAACTGATCATGACTAGTTTCGATTCGTGGGCCGCTTAAATGGTTTTGGTCAAACGGTGGGCGTATGGGCGGTGGATTCCTCAAATTCCTTCGAGTAAAAAGTGTTTGTCTGCTTTCATGATACAAAGTTTCTCTTCCAAACATATATTGCATCTTCCTGATCCTCATGAGTAGGAAGCCACGCGTTTTAAAATAGGCCAGGTTATGTTGAAATTTTGTTTCCTTTCTTTTAAATCCCAGACGTGTTTCGAAAGTTCGGTTTCGTTTGAATATTTTTTGTTTTTGAAATATTTAGTGTGATTTCTGTATCGCTCTTTGAAATTGTTTGCTGTCATGCTTATGTAGCGTTTGGTTTATTTATGTCGCTTGTGGAAACAGTTGCTTTGTATACTATGCTATTTCAGTCAGGCTGCAGTTGCAACTGGCTGTGTTTTCATGTACCCGATTTTTTTTTGTATGTGTGCGTTGTGCTTCATGATTGTGGACTTGGCGTTGTTCATGCAACTGTAAATGACTCTCACTGTATTTCTGTTGAAAATTTTATGGGGTTTGTTTTCTGGTGGGAAATGTTTGTCGATTAGGTTAAGATAGCTGCGTCCTATGTTTGATCTTACGTTTTTGTTGTATGGTGGATTGAACCAAATGATATTGCGATATCGGTTTTTGCGTGGTTGTGGGTTTTGCCCGATCCGCACAATCCGAGATTAGCGCCCACACCGGGCTCCGGGCCTTCCGCCCTACGGCGTAATAAAAGTAGCGTGCTTGCGTAGGTAGTGTAGAAACAACAATCGAAATATAGTAAGGCCGATACAGAGAACGTAAGAGTTTAACGTTTCGAGCGAAGGGCAATCGTCAGAGAGAAACGTAAAGAGTATAAACAAACAATGAGCTTACGGACTCGGGGAAAAGTGCCAATGGTAAGGAGGTAATTATTAACCCTTTCACGAGTAAAATCGTCTGGCGTTAGACAGAGTAAAAATAAATAGAAAGTGCCAAATGGCACCGATAGGAATAAAAGGGTTAAACATATTGAGTAAACGTATCCTTATTAAAGCTTCTTATCGTGTTCCCATCAGACTTAGATTCTGCATGTTTACACCACGTTTACACAGAAAGCCGATCTGGGATTGGGCCGGTGTCCCAGTAAATTTGTCCTCCAAAATATGTCCCCCCATGGACACATTTCCCAGGAAATATGTCCGGAGGGGACATATTTTCGGAAATATGTCCGGAGGGAAGTTGTTTTCATCCGCCATGGCGGCGATAGATCAGTGTTTATATACACTATATTTATGTAAATTTATTCAGTTATAGACGCATGATCAAATGGATGTAACCGTTGAATAATATAGCATCGCAGGCGTAAATAGAAACGCTGTTGTGTATGGAAATTGCTATGAACACCCTGACTGTGAATGATCGTTGTGGCCTTTTAGCGCGAAATTTGAAATAGTAGCGATTATATGACTCCGCGAAAACGTTTCATTTATCGTAAACTCAATACATTTACATAGGAATTGCGTTTACCAAAATATCTAAAGTTCTAAAGAAAACAAAAGAATGGGAAAGGGCTTTTTACACGAACATCGGCACTTTATAGTTTACACTTCGTTACTGACCATCAGCCGCCATGTTTCAAATTTCAAATGATGGGGTTTTCGCTGGCTGAATACCGGGGGGTGTTCCCTTTTATGCGCTCGTTCCGTGTTTAAACACGGAACGAGCGCATAAGTAGCGTCTTAGCCCCTAAGACGCTCGCGTGATTAAAAGTTCTGATTGGCTCACAAAATAAGCGGGTATTATTTCAGTCTTCCGGTTTATCAAGGTAAAGCCCGCCAACAAAACAAATTGCGCCGTTTAGTTCGTCATACATAGTCAAGTTTCTTTTACTTATTGGTTTGGTTTCGAAATTATTTTATGATGGCAGAAGACAACGCAAATGTCAAGGTGAGAATCAATAACTTTTATTATTTTCTACAATTCCTTTACTGTTTACAAAATATATATATACGATACGCATCGGCGATTCGGCCCAACGAATTATGGTAATAATAATTGCACATAACAAAACAAATATATACAATCTTTGGTTGATCGTTTCTATTCCTTCGTCCAAGCTTGAAGCACTGCGGTCATTTTTGGATTACACTGGAGGAGAAGTCCTGAAAGAAACAAGAATACGAAAACGAAAACGAGTAGACAGTGGTGGCGAAGGTCAAGACACAGAGAAAAATACAGGTAATAAAACATATTTGTAAAATATTTCAATTCAAACTTATAAATTAATTAAACTTTCTTCTGCTATCTGTATAAAAACAGGACGTTGCAAAGAATATAACCTGGGACGTTTACCGACTGACAACCCTGAAAATGGTGTGCAATCTCATTCGTCTGCGGCATGCGAGTATTGCTTGCAAAATCCTTGCATTACTTCACCTGGTGAGCACAAGGCCAATTTTCTGATAGCGTATGGGCCACCACGTCTACAAAATATCGCCAAGCGTTATAAAAACTACCGAGAGTTCTACAAGCTCCTGAAGAAAGTTGGTCTCTGGCATAACCCATGTTACGTAAACAGGAAAAGTGAACTTGGGGTATTTATTGACGATGTCAGAGAAGTTATGCCCAACTGTGTGGTAAATGATGTCAGGAGAAGGTGGCCAAACCCTTCTGGAGTCCCATACAAAGGACATGTACCTACCTGTACCGTATAGATGATAATATGTACAAGAATATCTGCCAGTGCATATGTAATAACAGTAAACAATAAATCCAGCGACACATATTTTATGCTTAAAAATTAATTGAAAAAAATGATGACCATAGGTTACTCCTAAAATGAAATGTTTTTGGTTTCAAGATTCTGTAAGGTGCCACTCTGTCAGGTCTCTTTATACTCTGGTAAAACTTTGTAGAATATACTTCACGGTCCACATTTTCATTCTACAAACAACAATTTTTGAATGTATGTCAAATTAAACTACATTAGAAACAAATAAACCTACAGCATACACATATAATTTATAAAAGTAAATATAACATAAACAATATAGTAAATTAATAGTATATAGAAATTCAAATAGAATTAAATATACTATAGTATGATAATGGTAATGGTAATTAACTCAAATTATGCATACCCAATCTAATATAGCAAGGTTGATTCTCATGTTATATACTTCATCACTGAAATGAATTCTCTTCGGGGCGTACACAAGTATGACATTATGGAAGCTTTCTATGTAATAAGTGTCACGACACTGAAAGTACAGTATAATTATCACAAGTTAGCATGAGTCCCAAGACACGAGTTAGTGTCCATTTTCTTACACCAAAACTTTGTGTACTACAGCTTGCATATATACATGTATATATAGTACTTCTACACAGACAGTTCACTTACAGTTGCAAAATCCTTTGCATTTTTGTAAATACTAGTGGATGTGATAGTCTCCATAAGTGCTTTAGCTGCTGCAGGACTCGTAATCACCCTTTTCGTTGGAACATAATCAGACTGGGTTTTGCATCTTGATTCTTCATTGCATTCTGCATGATTGCCCTATTATATAAAGAAATGCTCCTGCAATCTCCAAAAAGATCAAAATAAAAAAGTCAGTAATGTAACACATGATAGGAAGCCATACATAAACCAACCTTGTAATGCTCAACTATATTTCTTAGACTTTTTTGAAGTTGTTCAGGGTCATTGTTACAATTTTTCATTGCATAGTAGAAGTGTGTCTTGACACCTTTTACTACAGCAAATATGGAAGAACCAGAATTATATAGAAGTGTACGTAGTACTATAGTGATATGCTACATTTTAGAGTTTAAGCATACTGTATAGCCACTAGTGGTTGAATATAATCAGGGTCCCTGTTTCACAATACCTTTGTCTGACAGTTCACAAAACCATGTTTTCCCCCTCATTTTTTAAGGCTCCCTTAGCCACTTTTGCTAAAGCCTTTTTTGCACCCTTTCCACCTATTAACATAAGTTGTAGAATTACATGGTGATACAATATTGCATAAAAGGGTATAATTAATGAAAAGATATTCCTCTTACCATGCCATGTATCAAATGAATTAGTTATTCCACGAGAAACCAGATCATTTTTAATTGATATCACAGTATCGTGGCTAACCTCACCAATTTTTAACTCTGAAAACAATACATATAACAGAACATGTTATGTATCACTGCACATGACCATAACCCAATCCAAAAGTATATTAAATAATCAGGGTTTTTTCATTTATCATTAGACAATTATACAGTATGTCAGTCAGCCAGTTGATTGTACTTATTATCTATTTTCTATACCTTCCTGTAGACCATCTATTAATGCAAGGCTCATAGGTTTTTCACGAGATTGTGCACTGGAAATGTCAGCTCTTGAGCAATTTGTCACACCAATTACTTTGTGATTCCTAAATTTTACACCAAAAAGATTCATTTCTAGCTACTCAAAACTGTTATCATCTGAACAATTCACCATTTATTTAGTAGATAGTATTGTATATGTGCACTGTATAAGACAAAGTAACACAGAAGGAAAGGAACAATCTACTGTAATAACAGAAGAAAGTTTGAAAAATTATAACTTACGTCATACTGATAGCTGACACAGTTGTATGGTATGCAGCCCGAACTGAGTCATAACGAGCATCAAGCATCACACCCTATAATAATTATGGAGATGGAATTAAATACCATTCAACTTTATCTTTTGTCCAAACTATTCAATATTTTATTATTTGTCCAAACTAAAAGGCAATTACCAGTACATATACAGTAGTTAAATTTAAAAATATATATAAATATATACATATAAAACAAATATTCACCTTTCCATTTTGCTTATATATATCATTGTCCTTTATTTCTTCAATCAATCCTGAGCACTCATAGTCTGTTAAACCCTGCACAGCCTCTATATACTTCTGTAGCGTCCAGCACTATGGGGACTTGTACTTAGTTTGTAGTCGTATGTACTGTAGTCGTGATTGTGTAGTTGACGTGTGTCACTGTATAAATAGCGTGAGCACTGTCGTGATACGGCAGTTGTTGTTGAGTTGTCGTCCAGTAAAGTACACCTTTTACAACCAGCCGTTGTGTCCTTTCTATCCCGGCTTGGGCGGCAATCAACACACTCAGGTTAACAACCCGCCTGAACATCGGCAAAACGTTACATTGGTGGCAGCGGTGGGATCTGTTTATCTGCAAAGTTATTCAGATTTCCGCAACGGAACGAGCAAGGAAAATCAGTGGCAGTTCAAGGTCAAGTCGCAGAGTGTGTAACGGCTTTCGTGGAGTTTTGGCAGACGAGTTCGGGCGTCTGGTGAGTCTGGACGACTCTGGAAATCTCAACGCGGTGGAGTGAAAACCCGAAGTTGACGAGTGGTCAACGATTGAAACTTGCGAAAAGCTCATTCGGACAAGTACGAAAGAACTGTGCCATATGGTTTAGACGTGCTACGTTAGTTTTATATAACGTGTGCTACATTTGTTTTGGACGTGCTACGTAAAAAGGTACGAACCTGGTTGTTAACAAAAACACAATTATCGTTGTTGAATGACCGTTGTTGCGAAAACCGTTGGTGTCAACGTCATTGAGTGACCGTTGCGTTTCGAAGTCAACGTCAGCGCAGCTTCATCAGCATCAGTACGTCAGCGTCAGTACGCCGCGCGTACGGAAGAGGATTTAAATAAGGACTTTATCGAACTGGCAAATGTTGGGAAAAGCGGATAAAAAAAAAAGAAGTTGAGTTTGACCAAAAAGTGGGACTAGAGAAGACGGCAGTGTTGGAGTTCGTGGAACTCGAGTACGAGAACTTGATGGAGAGTCAAGATGTTTTAAGTTCTTTGAGAGAACTTGCGTTATCCACGAGGAGTCGGTGGATTTGTGCATGCCGTGGTAGTCCGTAACTCAGAAGAAGTTGTCAGTTTATGTTGCGTAACTTTGTTTTACTTTTGAAGAATTGTACATTGTGACATTGTACCTGTGTATTTGTTCAAGAAAAGCTTGTCGATTTCTGTAGCTGTGTCAGCGAGTGAATCAGGAGTAATAACGTCTTTGTGAGCTGTGAGATATGTCATGAGAAATCGTGAATGCATAACTGGATGCATCATGCATGACCACGCAAAGGAAGATGTTACAAACTTTGGTTTGGTATCTGAACGCGAACAACTATAAGAACTGTACGGGAATACCTTGATTTGTGGACTAATTGTTTTGTTTAGTGTTTATAGACTGCCTGATATAGATTATAGTAGTTTTAGTTGATTTGACTGATTTGGTTGAGGACTTACATAACACTAATTACATAACTTTTAAAGGCTGATAGGGTTATTTAAGTTCTAAGTACTGTATATATACGTAGAGTTTTGTTATAATTGTGAGTTAAGTTGTATAGTTTAATTAGAACTTGTAGGCAGCCTTTTGAAGATTTATAGAAAGCGCATAATAGTAGATGTCAAGTTTGCAGTTAGCTAAGCTGTTATGTAGTACTGTGAATCTGTGATGTAGATTATGTGTGTCTGTAAAATATTGTAGAGCAGACACGAGGACGTGTCTTTTCAAAGGGGGGAATAGTGTAGCGTCCAGCACTATGGGGACTTGTACTTAGTTTGTAGTCGTATGTACTGTACTCGTGATTGTGTAGTTGACGTGTGTCACTGTATAAATAGCGTGAGCACTGTCGTGATACGGCAGTTGTTGTTGAGTTGTCGTCCAGTAAAGTACACCTTTTACAACCAGCCGTTGTGTCCTTTCTATCCCGGCTTGGGCGGCAATCAACACACTCAGGTTAACAACCCGCCTGAACATCGGCAAAACGTTACACTTCATTGAATGGTACACTTTAGCAAAAAAATGCAAGTTTGTTAAATTATGAATTAATTTTAATATTATAGCTGCAGTTTTATTGCCTTACCATCAGAAATATAGTGTTCATTAACAAATCCAAGGTTAGCAGCTTGACAAAAGCTTTCGTACTGTGATGGCAGCACGCCAGCTGAAGTAAAACCATGAACTGCCCTAAACATATAAACAGACAAAATAATGTAGAAGGTATTGTGATATATGTAAAGGTTATATATATACCGAGAATGCAGGATATAAGTCATATATTGACCCGAGGGGCCAAAGGTCCTGAGGGTCAATATATGACTTACATGTATATCCCAAGTTCGAGGTATATAACCAACTTATATCATGATTGAGGAGGTTTTTGAACAAGGTTTCATCAATTTCGAAGACTTTCGATCAAGATTTTTCGAGTTTTGTCGAAAAGTTTTATCCAATTATTTATACAAGGTTGATAACTTATATATTAACCGCGGTACATCAAAGAAAACTGACTCAATATATATATTCATACACATACAGGTGCATGTTTGGCTTGTTTCTCATGTGGGGCAAGCTAAATTTTTCTGCTGCACAAGTGAAAAACTGTTTCTGAAAATCCACCAACATGCACCTGTACAACTAGTATGTATAATATTAGTATATTATATAAAGTATAATATGTATATTATTAGTATATTATATAATACACCATAAACATTTGTACGCACCTGACATTCACATAATATCTTCCAGCTGATGGGTTGCTCATAATTGATGAAGAAAACCACTCAACAACATGTTTTTTGTCACATCCAAAAACCACCTTTACAGAATGATTATGCTTGGTCACTCTTTCAATTTTTATGCGAGATGCGTCAAATTTACTTCCACAACTACAAACATTTCCACTATCAATAAAGTATCGAAATAGTCGCTCCAAAGCCGTCCCACACACAAGATAAATTTCATCATTTTCTTTACAAACACTATGGAGTTGATACTTTGGGTTGAGTAATGAAGGAGGGATATGGTTGAGAAGTTGGTCTGGGTTATTCACACTGACAGAATCGGTAGGATCAACGGAAAGTTGCACTTGACTTCCAGTAACATCTAGCCAACTGTCAACGAGCGCTTCCATTAGGTCGAGATTTGTTGTCTTCGTTGAGTTTAGTTGCCTCAGCCGTTCCTTAGCCTGGTTCAATTTACTTTTCATTTGATCCAAGCGATGTTCGTCGTCTTTTGGAACTTCCATCTTAAATTGATAGCTGCATTTGCTACTTTTTAAAACGGTCTTGTGCTTCTCGTAATATTGCTGGTTTCGTCTCTGCCTCTTCTTTGAAGGCGACTGCTCCGACTGCATTTCGACGTTGTTTTCATCCGCCATGGCGGCGATAGATCAGTGTTTATATACACTATATTTATGTAAACTTATTCAGTTATAGACGCATGATCAAATGGATGTAACCGTTGAATAATATAGCATCGCAGGCGTAAATAGAAACGCTGTTGTGTATGGAAATTGCTATGAACACCCTGACTGTGAATGATCGTTGTGGCCTTTTAGCGCGAAATTTGAAATAGTAGCGATTATATGACTCCGCGAAAACGTTTCATTTATCGTAAACTCAATACATTTACATAGGAATTGCGTTTACCAAAATATCTAAAGTTCTAAAGAAAACAAAAGAATGGGAACGGGCTTTTTACACGAACATCGGCACTTTATAGTTTACACTTCGTTACTGACCATCAGCCGCCATGTTTCAAATTTCAAATGATGGGGTTTTCGCTGGCTGAATACCGGGGGGTGTTCCCTTTTATGCGCTCGTTCCGTGTTTAAACAGAAACTTGAATTCAAAGTTGTCTTAATTTAATATATAAAACTAGCGTGCTGTGTAGGCAGTGTTGAAGCAATTTATGTAGGTGTTAATTTATATAGGCGTTTCCCAATTTAGCATCAACGTTTGATCAGTAAATAAATTCTATTGTGTTTAATTTTTCAAGAATTATTAATGAGTTTGAAAAGGTAAATTCACGCGGCACAAGTATATACGTGGTCATTCTAAATCGTATTGGATGTTCCTTCGATTTGAACAGCTTTATAGTCAAGTTCTTTCTCAAGCTGTGGTCACCGTAGCTCATCTGTGTTGACATACAGTCATTAACTGAGATTGATAAGTTTACCTGGAGCCAGAGGACCAAGCCAAATAAATCAAATACCTCTGAAGTGGACACGCGCATCACTGTATATACTGTATAATAAGACATGGAAAAACTGCGTTCCTTTCTCAAAACGTATCTGAGGTAGGCACGTTTATAACTCATTTCTTCTCATCTTGTGATACGTGCGACATGGAGTAGCTTAGTTATGTTAGACATAGTTATGTAACCAAGTGTTTCAGTGGATCTGGAATAGCCTTCACTTATATGGGTGACCTAACCCCAACAAAGACGCTGTAACTCTAGACAGAAACAGAGTCGCCAAGCTTACACCTTAACCCTGTTCTCTAGCGTGTTCACTGCATAAACGTATATACTGGAGGTTGATGAACGTACACTATAGGTGTTGATAAATGTATACTATAGATGTTACTCTGGATTACATTCACCCCACAGTATATTTACGCACGGTTGACACTTCATGCTAGATAAATCCTAAGGTATTTGACAATCAGCATGCATACGGTGGCGGCGAACGTGTTTTGAAACGTATAGCATAGGGAGTTATAGTATAACTATACACTATATTATAGTATGCACTGTATAAATAAACACCATACACTCTTTCTATCTAAACTGTCTACTGTGCAATACCGCACCTTACACTCTTGTAGAGAAACTATAAATCTAGCGTTAACTGTCTTTGCCTCACAGAGCCACTCAGGTGTGACTTGACGAATAAAAACATCTGACGTTAGACTTAAATAAAGCGGCCTGTTTCAAACATTGCACTTGGCTGTCGTGTCGAATTCAATTTCAGTCGCATGTACCAAAACGAATTGTGTTTATAGAAAGAGACTGAGGAATACAGGGTTGAAAGGCAGAGTTTCATTAAGAAACCATAATTTATGCATTGTATTCGGCCAAGACGGAATTCTTCGAATTTTTGCCACTCTTTTGAGATTTGCTTGTATAACCAGGTCAATTTAAGACGGCTTCTTGTGGAATTATCAAACTTATATTGTCGGTGAAGGCTCTTTCAGATCAAGTATAGCACCTGATTATCATGTCCATATGCAACGTAACACAAATAATTTATAAAGACCTGACCCGAGATCTTGGTATTAAGTATAGGTTATTTTGAGGCCACGAGGGGATATGTGATTTACTATATACAGTGTGTATCAAAAAAATTCGAACCCTTAGTAAATGAATTAGCATTCGTTTCAAACAACCTATTGTAGTAGTTTGAAAGCCCTAAACGCTTCTAAGCCATGGATGCGTAAAAAAACACGGTCTTATACACCTGGAAAATTAAGATAACTTGAAGTGTATGCATGGTGAAAGTGTTTAAAAGCTTTTTCTCTTCCTGTTTAACTTATGTGCTGATTAATTTATAACTCAGCACTTTTAGGGCTTTCAAACTACTACAATAAGTTGTTTGAAAAGAATGCTAATTCATTTCCTAAGGGTTCGAATGATTTTTGATACACACTGTATACTTATTTTATACTTATTTTTGACATACGTCGGATTCTTTTGTTCTTTTAGGGGAATATATTCAATAGCCCCTGTTAATATCCCCCGCATCACTCCTTATCTCATGAAATCCTGTCAACCGCGCCATGTGAAAAATAATATACACTTAATGTCTGCTCCCGAGGGAAACAGTTAGTTTTGTTTTCCCAAGAGTCTTGACATTTCCCGAGATGAAGTCGAAGGAAACATCGAGACTCGAGGGAAAACAAAACTAACTGTTTTCCGAGGGATCAGACATTAAGTGTCTTGTTATATAGCTAAAGCTTCACTGAATAATTTCGACGTTTATCAAGGGAAAGTACACTGAAGATAAACACTAAGACTTACCAAAACATTTCGCCTGGCTCCGTAATTTCACTTCAACCAAACAAATATGAGTCTCAGAACAAAAGAACAGCATTACATTTCTCCAGTTAATCTTCACACATGCTTTGAAGACCTACAAATATTCTTTTTTTCGTAGCAAACAAGCTTTTATTTATAGGATGCCGTGAAGAGTTCAAAGTTCTAGCGGGCAACACTTGAAAACTTATTGACCGAGCAGGCAATAAGTTCTCAATTATTGCCCGCTCGGTAGACATTGAAATTTAGCTAAGGTCATGTGACCACAAACCAACCAATGACAATCATCGTTGCATCCAGTGAAACTCAAACTATATAACAATATAGTATATACTGTATAAATAAACACACTATTTATTTTGTAAACCCAACCTTAATAAGAAGATTGTTATAATCCACGAAATCGTCTTCGCGAAGACTAATTAATTTATTAAATCTTCGCTATGATCACGAAAGACACAAACAACGTTTTGATGTTCTATTTCAGTTCCTTTCAGCACTATTTATTCACACAGTCAAGAAAACGAACGCGTATCGGAGCGAGTTTAACAGTTTTTCAGCCCGGTTTGCCGGGATGAAAACGACTACAGTACATGCAATTTTCATCCCCGGTGGCGGTGGGCGGGCGAACGTGTTTTGAAACGTTAAGGGAGTTTTGTTATATACCAAAGACTTTTGTTTGCCAAAGATGAAATCCTATTGGTCAAATCATGGTCACGTGTTGTTCAACAAACTCAATGTTTCTTTCTGCTGAGGGAAACATTGCACTGTTTCCCTCTGACGTCAACAATGAAGAAGGAAACAGTGCAATGTTTCCCTCTGACGTCAGCTTTAATCATGCGTTGTTCACGTGAATACACAATGATTATTGCATCAGATTCAGAACTTTGGACTTTTCGGAACATTTTGAAAACAAGAGCTTGTTTCGAGCTTGTTTGGTACGAAATAGTCCATTTTCCAAAAGAAAAAATATCTATACATATCTTAAAAGAAGGTCTGAAGAAAACCTGGATAAATTTAAAGCTGTTCTTTGTATTTGTTGAGTCTGGTGTATTTGTTTAGTTGAATTGAAATACGAAGACAAAGTCAAAGTATTTTGGTAAGTCTTTTTGCCTTTTGCAAGTTTCGAGTCAGTTTGGTGTTTTGTATTTTAAAAGTCTTTGGTATATAACAAAACGCTTGTTGACTTTTGCCTCGGGAAACATCGAGTTTTACGGTCCCTCAGGCTTCAATGTCACCCTCGGGCTAAAGCCCTCGGGTGACATTGAAGCCTTCGGGTCCGTAAAACTCGATGTTTCCCTCGGCGCCAGTCAACAAGTGTATAATAGAAAACTATACACTATATTATAGTATACACTGCATAAATAAACACCATAAACAATACTCTTTCTATCTAAACTGTCTGGTCTGCAATACCGCGCCTTATACTCTGGTAGAGAAACTATAAATCTAGCGTTAACTGTCTTTGCCTCGCAGAGCCACTCACGTGTGACCTGGCGAGTAAAATCATCTGGCGTCAAAGGCGGATTTCCAATCCTTGCACGAAGCAACTCGTAGCTCGCTGTGAGCACTCGCAAGCTCGTTGTGAGTTGGAAATTTTCAATTATTTTCTACTCGCCGGCAAGTACTCGCGGTAAATAAACCAATCAAAACAAATTAACTCGTTTGTAATTTATGAGGAATTTATGCACAAAGGAAATCATTACCGTGTCGATGGTTAATTTGCATGGATATTAAGGAAGAAACATGGATTATTTTAACGTGCAGTGATAACCAATTTGTGCAGTGAAAAATGAGATTTGTGCAGTGATAAGCGCAATTTTTTGCAGTGATAAATTTTTCTTTAATATTTAAGAATGGGTGTTATTCGTGAAAGGATTGCATCAGAAATTATGTTCAAAGGCACAGTATACATACTACATTCCAACATATACTATTTAATATCAACATTTAAATTAGAAAATACACAAAGAAGACGATAAGTTAAAGACTCTGGTCCATAAGCGTACCGTAAACTAACAGCCTTATGCCCCTAATTTCAACTTTCAAGATAGATGAGTTACTATAGCAGGCCCTACCCCCCTAATTAACAAAACGCTAGTGTTCTTACTATTTAGGCAGACTACCCAACGATGCCAACCGGCCAACCTCACATAACATGCTTGAGGCTTGTTCCATGCAGGTCGATGAGTCTGTATCCGTGTGCTACTGTTTAACCATCGTTATTTTGAAAAATGCGAATGTATGCTGTGCGAAAGGAATTAAATCATTAAAAATTAGGAAAAGGAGGGCCGCTTATGTATAATATGACAGTATGACTAGTTGATTATTGACGAGCTACCGAGCTACTCAGTGCTCCATCGCTGTTTAACGTGCTACTGAAGTTAGATTTTATGCCTTTTTCAGCTCTTTGTGCAGTGATAAAAATTCCTCAAAATAATCCCTGGGAAGAAATTACATGTACATAAATTAATCGGACTTCTCTTAAAATACCGGTTTGTTTGAGATGTTATATTAAACACTCAGACTACGTTTACACTAGAGCAAAAGAGCATCCGAATTCATCGGAATAACCCTTCACACTACGTATTGTTTCGGATTCAAAAGTATTCGGATACGAAATACGAAACATTTTTTTCCGGATTCGAAATCTCCGGATTTGGCGGGAAATGACCTGGTTTTTAACAATTAGCAAAGAACTTTTTAACAGATTAGGCTAGACAAGTCGGTAATTAATGCTTTAATAGTGAAATGAAACTCCTTTAGAAACACAGGATATGGCCAGTAATATATTGTGTAGAAGCCAACAGTAATAATTACAACATACAAAAATCCATTTTCTGTCTGCAATATTGGAGGAAATTGGCAACCACACTAGGTGTTTAACAGATTTTTCTTTATTGACACCTTGAAAATAAATGCCGTAACTTGTCGGTTATTGCGATAATTTCCCGCTGAAAAAGTGGGAAAAGCTTTTCTAGACGTTCAAATTTTTAAAATTTTCTGGGATAAAATACCTCGGACCTCGTGTCGGGGAATTCTTGGCGCCACCCCTCCCTCGAAGTTTGTTTAAAAAAAAATCAGCTGTCGCTTCATCAGCTGCGAGTTATCGCAACGAGCTGCGTTTGGTGGAAATACAGTGGAAACCTTGCGAGTACTCGCATTGAGCTGCGAATTGCTTCGTGCAAGGACTGGAAATCCACCTTTATTACCCTCTGTTCAGACTACGGTGCTCAGGTACGGTGCTTGGGCACGGGACCTTGTTCACATTCACGGTGCCTGGATCTCATAAGCCTTCACACAGAAAGCTTTTCATGGCTTTTGCAGCTGTTTTGTCGCTTCGAGACTTCGAATTACAAAGAATATTGAGTAAGAAGCGTGGGCACCACTTTGGGCACTCCGGCACTATGAAAACGTGTTCACATTAGTGCCCGTACCCGGGCACGGTGCCCGAGTACTACCTCAACGTACGGTGCCCAGTTTTGACTCGTTTGAGTTGGGCACCGCGAAAAAGTCGTGTTCACACTAGTGCCCGTGCCCGGGCACCGTGATCGGGCACCTAGTCTGAACAGGGGGTTAGACTTAAATAAAGCGGCGCGTTAGTTCAAGCGACATTGCACTTAGCCTGCTATAGCAGACCCTATTTTTCTCCCGCTTTGCGAGGAAGAAGTAGGGTCTGCTGACCTGAACTCCTAATTGAGTTCTGCCTATTATGTCTCATCAGCCAAACAGAATTTACTTTCCAAATCCCGGTAAGTGACGTAATTATGTAAGATCGTGTTTACAGAAATTCAATACGGAGTGTTCGAAGGAGCGGTGATTCCGGCGAAGGAAATTTACGGGGTGTTGTGTCTAAAGTCTATCGAAGTTTCAAGATAAAGCGATAAAGAAAATAACGGAGAGCAAGAATAATGTTATCAATATGCTAAGTATATATAGTTAAGGTGAATAGTCCCTAGAATTTAAGTCTAGGGCTATGACCAAAATGAGTCTACAACAGACTTTAAACGAACATATTTGTTATTATCAGTTGTTTCGATTCGTCTCGGTCAGTCTGGTCTGATGAAGGATTTGATTGATAGGCTTATATAAAGCTTTGCATTTGGTATAACGGTAAGTGCTATTCGTCTCACTCATATTTGGGTGCGCAAGGGAGGGAAAAGATTGCATGGCAGGCACATATTCGATAGGTTGTATATTCGTTAACGAATAATGCGACTTATATTTGTCTTTAAATAATTATTGAGTCGGTTTGGCTTTGTTCTTCCGAGAGCTTTAGTTTCGCATAAAGCCCTTGAATACTAATTAGAAAAGAAATGAAGAAAAAAAAATAGGAAAATCTTTGTCCAAGGTAGAAAAAATAGACAAAATTTTGCTGGAAAACCTCCTCAATAACTATTTAAGTCAGATAAATCCCTCGTTCTCGTGCTTTATCCTATACAGAAAAGTAAGCCGCTTCATGCTGCTCATTCGTTGATCCCTTATAGCAAAAAGACGTATCTGTGCTGTGGCTATACCCCGTAAACTTCCTACGCCTGAATCGCCGCTCCTTCGAACACCCCGTATTGAATTTCTATAAACACCTGCCTCGTACTCAGGCGTCTCCACATATGTGCCTCTGCATATTTGCATACATATATACATTCATATTTACACGAAGTACTGCAATAATGAGCCAAACGCGAAGGGGCTGTTGGGATTGCAATACTTCGTGTAAATATGAATGTATATATGTATGCAAATATGTATGTGGAGACGCCTGGGTACGAGGCAGTATAAACACGATGTTACACAATTACGTCACTTACCGGGATTTGGAAAGTAAATTCTGATTGGCTGACGAGAGACAATAGGCAGAACTCAATTACAGACCCTACTTTTTCCTCGCAAAGCGGGAGAAAACCCCTTCTATTGAGATTTGCTTGTATACCAAGTCATATTTAAAGCCGCGTTTACACTACAGGATGAGACCTAACCTACGACCAGTGAACTCTGTATATACCTGAATGACTGACTGCCAATCAAAAAGTGAGGGGGAAAATGGCGGACATGGGCCATTTTTGCGTCATCACCTACCTATATTAAGAAGTCTTATGATTGGACCCAACACCTTCCCCTAACCCTTATCAGTAAGGAGCATGGGAACGAATTCATAATCGACATTGCGATTGGTTACTCATAGCCAATCAGAACCCTCGTTCATATTAGGTAGGTCTTTTAGCCTGGTTTTCATATGTCGCCGATCGTCGGCGATTTGTGATTTAGATGCATATTAAAACGGGAAGTGCAGCAGCATGTTAAGTAATAAAGAACAATGCAGAAAAGCAGTGCTTTTATTCTTTTACTTAACGTGCATCTAAATCATGGGTCGACGACGATCGGCGACATATGAGAAACCAGGCCTTACTGGCATTTCTTTACTGACTAAAATATAGAAATACCGGAGTGCAAATTTGGTTGACACTTTGTATTTCATTTTTTGGGGACACGACACTAATTTCAAAACGTATACATGAAAATAATACATATAAAAAATTTATATTGATAATCCTCCATTTTTCATCTTTTTTGAAAATCTAAAAAAAAAGTAACACATTGCTTGCAGGACTGTGATTGGTCAATCCTGTCAAGTAGCTTTATTTTGATTGGTTGAGACAGGAGTGGGATTACATAGAGCAGAGTGCTATGTTTAAGATAAATCGCACTCATCTGAACCAATGAAGTTGCAGCATTTGGGCCTGATTACAGAACGATATATGATTAATGATTTTAAACTACTCGTGATATGTAAAATTTATCCAATTTTGGCAAGATGAGATTGCAATTTTGGTTCAATTTTCAAATATGACTCGTGGTGTAAAATCCTTAATTCCTATCACATGATTATTTATACTTACACACAGAAATATAACAGTATGCTTATCTAGTGTTCTCCTATATACTTGATAGAACGCTCAAGAACTGTTTGAAAATTGAATTTACTTCAATGCCCACAGTGCTTTTTCTCTATGTCGTTACTCGTGTCTTTCTCGATGGCATGGAGGAATTCTTAATCCTACCGACGGCTTGGTACTATATTGCTTCGTTTGGGCAGACAAAACTTTTTCTTGGCGTAACGTTGTCTGCTTATTCCTTTGGTGTGATGGTTTTCGCGCCAATTTTTGGACGACTGGACGACAGACTTCGAGCCACCAAAACCATCCTTGTGCTCTCCGCTGTGATTAAATTCCTTGCAAATCTACTCTACTCGATTCCAGTCTCCGAATACTTCCCCCTGTTTGGCCGTCTAATAAGTGGAATAGCCGGGGGGTCAGTTGGAGTTCTGTATGGTCTGTTAGCAAAATACACAGAAGACAAAAATCGCGCCAAGGCATTCCTAATTTTTGAAGGATTATATAACGTTGGAAAATCCCTCGCTCCGACGATTGGTAGTTTTGTGACGTTCGACGCTAATATTTTCGGCTGGAAGATTGGACCAGGAAATTCTCCAGGGTTCATGTTAGCAATCTTTTGGTTTTTCATGATTTTTCTAACGCTTTGTTTACCAAGAAATCTAGGACACGAAGACTCGTTTTTCAGTTGCGAGGAAGTTCAGTTGGATTCGAAAAACGACGATGGAGTCGATACTGAATCGAAGCCGAAACCGAACAATCCACTCAAGCAAATCGATTCCAAAATTTCTTGTTTGTATTTCATGGCATTCGAGGTCTTTTTAGTCTCCTGTATCGTTTCGTTTTACACGCCGTTAATAGCAGTATATCTTCTCAACTTGAAGCTGATCCACGTAAAAGTGCTGTTTTTGAACGGAATACTGGCCGTTCTTGTTGGCTATTTGGCTAACTACCTCGCATCGGAGTACGTATCTGAAATTAACCTGATCGTCGTTTGGCTTGCTTTGCAAATCTTTCCAATTATTTTAATGTACTATTTTGCTCTCACGTGGAACAATGCCAATCCGCTGTTCGAGCCTTATCTTCTGTTGCTCTTTGTCTGTCTTGGTCTCATACTAAGCTTTAACTATCCCCTTATTTCCTCTTTACTGTCCAAAGTAACGGACTTCAACCACGCGGCTTTCTATCAGAGTCTGTGTGCTACTGTTGTTCATTTTTCAACTGTTTGCAGTCGATTGATAGCAGGTCTAACCTTCACCAAGACATTAATGACGTCCACATGTTTCGGGCTTACTTGTGTTTGGATTTTCCAAGTCGTTTGGTTTTCTGTGGAATATCGAAAACTTATAAAGGTACCATAGAAAACTTAAACGTACGAAAAAACAAACAAACGAACGAAGTTACAAGCAGAACTAACACTGATAAAGGGCGGTTCCCTGTGCAAACGAACGAACAAACAATCGAACTTACAAGCAGAAGTAGTATAGAATTTTAGCAATCTAAAGAATTTCAGAAAGATAAATAATTTCAGAAATTTTAGGGAATGAAGAAGTTTAGGACTGTTAAAGAATTTCAGAAACTTTTAAGAATTTTAAGCTTTTTTTGTGGCTTGAGAAACTGCGAAAAAGTTATATTTAAGCTAGATTATCATTTTTTGACTTTTTTTCAAATGTTAAAATATTGCCAATACCGTACAAAGAATAAAGGTTGAGCTTTTTACATGTTGAGTGATTTTGGACATGAAACACCAACAACACCAACACCAACACCAACACCAACACCAACACCAACACCAACACCAACACCAACACCAACACCAACACCAACACCAACACCAACACCAACACCAACACCAACACCAACAACATGAAGAACAACAACAACAACGAGATCCAGTACAACAAGAGCGGCAGCAACTACAACTACGACTACAACAACAACAACAACAACAACAACAACAACAACAACAACAACAACAACAACAACAACAACAACGACAACGACAACGACAACGACAACGACGACGACGACGACGACGACGACGACGACGACGACGACGACGACGACGACGACGACGACGACGACGACGACGACGACGACGACGACGACGACGACGACGACGACGACGACGACGACGACGACGACGACGACGACGACAACGACAACGACAACGACAACGACAACGACAACGACAACGACAACGACAACGACAACGACAACGACAACGACAACGACAACGACAACGACAACAACAACAACAACAACAACAACAACAACAACAACAACAACAACAACAACAACAACAACAACAACAACAACAACAACAACAACAACAACAACAACAACAACAACAACAACAACAACAACAACAACAACAACAAGAGCAGCAGAAACAGCAACATTAACAACAAGAGCAACAACAGCGACAGCGAATTAACGACAGCAAAAAGAACAACAACAGTAGCAACAACCAGCTGCACAACACCAACAGAAACAGCGGTAGAAACGCGAAACAACAACTACACGCATAAAAACGCACAACTTGTTCGCGGTTTTCAACAGGCGTGAACAATGTTGTGCTGCTCGCCGTGACCAATGTTGTGCTGCTCGCCGTGAACAAGTTGTCAACAAGTTGTTCACTTATGGTTCGAACAACTTGTTCACGGATAAATCAACAGTCATGAACAAGTTGTTCCAACAGCACATTTTTATAGCCAACCAAGTTTGTTCGCGCATGATACAACATGTTGTAACAGCATGACGAAATAACAACGATGAACAAAATTGGTGAAAAACACGTTCGGTTGTTACAACATACGTGAACAACGGTTGTTGATTCATCAAGCTGTAACAACTTGTTGAAACAATGATGAACAATGTTGTTCATTTATCAATGTTGCATGTTCACATATGTCAACAAGTTGTTACAGCATTGTTCAGGTAACAATGCTGTAACAACTTGCGAGATTTTTACGCGTGTATAGCAACAACACAATCCTATGCTACAACACCACGACCAGACCACGACCACCACGACGACGACGACAACAACAACACCAACACCAACATCAGCACCAACACCAACACCAACAACATGAACAACAACAGCAGCAACAAGATCCTGAACAACAAGAGCGACAGCAACTACAACTACAACAACAACAACAACAACAACAACAACAACAACAACAACAACAACAACAACAACAACAACAACAACAACAACAACAACAACAACAACAACAACAACAACAACAACAACAACAACAACAACAACAACAACAACAACAACAACAACAACAACAACAACAACAACAACAACAACAACAACAACAACAACAACAACAACAACAACAACAACAACAACAACAACAACAACAACAACAACAACAACAACAACAACAACAACAACAACAACAACAACAACAACAACAACAACAACAACAACAACAACAACAACAACAACAACAACAACAACAACAACAACAACAACAACAACAACAACAACAACAACAACAACAACAACAACAACAACAACAACAACAACAACAACAACAACAACAACAACAACAACAACAACAACAACAACAACAACAACAACAACAACAACAACAACAACAACAACAACAACAACAACAACAACAACAACAACAACATATGGCGAAAAGATGGATTTGCACTAAATTTGCTATGTAGCAAATTTGGCGCCAATTTAGTATACTAAATTTGCAGCGATTTGCAATAGTTGCATTTTCGAATTTGCACAACTTCAAGTTTGCAACAGGTTTGCGCATGAATTTGCTACGTCGCAAATTTGAATATCAAATTTGCAATAGATTTGCACGCTTGGCAAATAGCATGCAAAATTAGTATTAAATTTGCAAGGATTTGCTACGTTGCAAATTTAGTACAAATTTATTACTGAATTTGTACTAAATTTGCAACGTAGCAAATTTGTGCAAATTTATAACTAATTTTGCATGCTATTTGCCAAGCGTGCAAATATATTGCAAATTTGATTAAGTTTTCACCGAAAGTTAAGTTTGCTATTTGCGTAAATAACACGCAAAATTCTTACCATTTTGCATTGATTGCGCTCGGCATAACCCTATATATATATATATATATATATATATATATATATATATATATATATATATATATACCGAGAATTGACTGTAACAAAGTGATTACAGAACTTGTCAATGGTTTTAGAGCGCTCAATACCATTACCGGTAGAGCGGATAATATTATCCGCTCTACCGGTAATGGTATTGAGCGCTCTAAAACCATTGACAAGTTCTGTAATCACTTTGTTACAGTCAATTCTCGGTATATTATCGCTCCTAATCTTAGTTGAGCGCTCTACTTGGATTGGTAATAACACAGTGGGCATGCAACAGATCCGGTTTAATTACTCTCTCAAAAACATTGGACTGCCAACCCATGACGAATATCGACGAAACATAATCAGCAAAACGGAATCCGTTATCCAACGAATGCGCTGGAAAGCGCATTTCTTTCTACAAGGAAACGACAAACAACAAACGAACCAAACCCCCACATATGGCCTGAAATCGAAACGAACACCTCCGCAAGTTCCCGAGATGAAGCAATTTGAGGATGACGTGGCGCAAATGATCGAGAATATTAAATTCCGAAAACACTCCGACGAATTCACCAAGACGGTAGAAGAGGACAAGAAAAGAATACGGACATCCCAAAATGTTTTCATCCCGGCCGACAAGACAAGAAACATGTACGAGATGAGCGCCCCAGCATATAATAAACTACTGACCGAAAACGTGACGAAGACATACAAACTGGCAGAAGACAACACCGCAAAGAACATCAACAACGAACTGAAGAACATCGCTACTCATTTAAATATCGCAAACCGCATTGAACCAATGGCACAAACACCGGCATTCATCTCTCTCAAAGACCATAAGGAGAACTTTGACAACAACCCTCAATGCCGCCTTATTAATCCTGCCAAGAGTAATCTCGGCAAGGTTAGCAAGGCGATACTCGACCGAATAAACAGCAACATCCGCGAGCAGACTCACAGTAATCAATGGCGCAACACCGACGATACCATTGAGTGGTTCAAAGCGATTAACAACAAGGACAAATACACATTCCTGAACTTCGACATCACAGAATTCTACCCATCAATCTCAGAACACTTACTCGACGACGCTATCAACTGGGCCAAACAACATACCGACATCACCGACTACGACATCAAAATCATTAAACACGCCAGACAATCTCTCCTGTTCAACAACAACCAAACCTGGACAAAAAGAAACGCCACCGACGCATTTGATGTAACCATGGGAAGTTACGACGGCGCCGAGATCTGCGAGCTTGTCGGCCTATTCATCCTGAACGCGCTGCCTAGCTGCCATCAAAACAACATCAGGCAGATTAGCCGACAAAGCCAGAAAACAGCTGATCGAAACCTTCAACAACTTCGGGCTGAAGATCACAGCTACGGCAAACCTGAGGCGGGTAAACTTCTTAGACGTAACACTTGACTTGACTGACGGCACATACAAACCGTACAGAAAACCGA
>OZ036012.1:10642416-10767416 GCA_964035015.1 Corallium rubrum | reverse complement strand
GTGCTGTGCTGTGCTGTGCTGTGCTGTGCTGTGCTGTGCTGTGCTGTGCTGTGCTGTGCTGTGCTGTGCTGTGCTGTGCTGTGCTGTGCTGTGCTGTGCTGTGCTGTGCTGTGCTGTGCTGTACTGTACTGTACTGTACTGTACTGTACTGTACTGTACTGTACTGTACTGTACTGTACTGTACTGTACTGTACTGTACTGTACTGTACTGTACTGTACTGTACTGTGGTATACTGTTTAACTTTGTGTATTGTCATTGCATTGTATTGGAGGGTTAATTTAGTATCATTTAGAAAACCAAACAAAAAGACAGAAAGACATAATTTTATGCTACTCACTATTTAACAAGTAAATAGAAAAATATGTTTATTTTAAATGTGGCTTATTTATAGATTATTAAAGATGATTTTTATATGTCGTTTTGTATAAGTATTTTAAAATTTTTAGAGATATGCCAGATCTCAGGGTATTGGTGCCCAGTACGTAGTTATCCAGTAAAATTCTGCTATCTGGCAGTGTCTGGTATTTGGTAAAACAGTTTATAGTTTTAAAGGCCTGCCTTCCCTTCCCTTAGTTTTGTGTTGCCTCACTTTGCCTTGGTACTTGCCTTGCAGGCTGCCTCACTTAATTTGCCTACATCTCAGGTATTGTTATATAAATGCATTTGCATTGTAATGTGGATTGATTCGAATTACTGCATTGTAAATTTGCAAGTATATTTATTTTATATCATAAATTTTCATGTGGTATTTCTAGGCCAGAGCTTAACTATATATAGACGACCAAACTTAGCGACAGAAAGATATTTACAAGTATAGGCAAGTAAGTAGAAAACAACTGCAATAATATGTATATTATGCACTGCTATATCCTATACCTATTTATGAATAGATGATATCTATATATTGTCTTGCCTTGGATCTTGCCTTGCATTTGCCTTGCATCTTGCCTTGCATTTTGCCTTGCATCTTGCCTTGCATCTTGCCTTGCATCTTGCCTTGCATCTTGCCTTGCCTCTTGCCTTGCCTCTTGCCTTGCCTCTTGCCTTGCCTCTTGCCTTGCTGGGTCTTGCGTCTTGTCTTGCGTCTTGTCTTGCGTCTTGTCTTGCGTCTTGTCTTGCGTCTTGTCTTGCGTCTTGTCTTGCGTCTTGTCTTGCGTCTTGTCTTGCGTCTTGTCTTGCGTCTTGTCTTGCGTCTTGTCTTGCGTCTTGTCTTGCGTCTTGTCTTGCGTCTTGTCTTGCGTCTTGTCTTGCGTCTTGTCTTGCGTCTTGTCTTGCGTCTTGTCTTGCGTCTTGTCTTGCGTCTTGTCTTGCGTCTTGTCTTGCGTCTTGTCTTGCGTCTTGTCTTGCGTCTTGTCTTGCGTCTTGTCTTGCGTCTTGTCTTGCGTCTTGTCTTGCGTCTTGTCTTGCGCCTTGTCTTGCGTCTTGTCTTGCGTCTTGTCTTGCGTCTTGTCTTGCGTCTTGTCTTGCGTCTTGTCTTGCGTCTTGTCTTGCGTCTTGTCTTGCGTCTTGTCTTGCGTCTTGTCTTGCGTCTTGTCTTGCGTCTTGTCTTGCGTCTTGTCTTGCGTCTTGTCTTGCGTCTTGTCTTGCGTCTTGTCTTGCGTCTTGTCTTGCGTCTTGTCTTGCGTCTTGTCTTGCGTCTTGTCTTGCGTCTTGTCTTGCGTCTTGTCTTGCGTCTTGTCTTGCGTCTTGTCTTGCGTCTTGTCTTGCGTCTTGTCTTGCGTCTTGTCTTGCGTCTTGTCTTGCGTCTTGTCTTGCGTCTTGTCTTGCGTCTTGTCTTGCGTCTTGTCTTGCGTCTTGTCTTGCGTCTTGTCTTGCGTCTTGTCTTGCGTCTTGTCTTGCGTCTTGTCTTGCGTCTTGTCTTGTGTCTTGTCTTGCGTCTTGTCTTGCGTCTTGTCTTGCGAAAGGTATCACAAAGTGCACACGTAAAAACGCAGTCTGAACAGCTCTGATCATATTAAATCTGTTCACAGAAATGTAGCGACCCTTGGTACAGCCTGGAAGCTACAGAATGTACCAGCACTGATGTATAAACATTTAGTTAGGATTTCTAACAGACTGCGATAACTCCTTAGACAACATACCTGTTCAGTCTGTTTTATCAAACTGATATACAGCACTGACAGTGTCAGGCTGATACAGTTTGACAGAATCTGTTCTGAACAGTCTGTTGTAGCTGCAGGAATGATACAGAAATGATATCATAGGTGTATCATAGATGATACTGCAACAGGCTGTATCAGGGATCGCTACATTTTTATGAACAGATCTGACATCATTCTGCATCATGTCTGACACAGAGTGTGCGTTTTTGCGTCTGTAACGTAATGTATCACAAGGTAACGAAAGGTCTCACAACGTAATGCAAGGTCTCACAATGTAACGTAAGTTCTCACAACGTAACGAAAGGTCTCACAAAGTAACGTAATGTATCACAAGGTAACGAAATGTATTACAACCTGACGTAATATCTCACAACGTAACGTACGTGAGATCTCACAACCTACGTAAATTATTACTGTTAAACGTGAACTAGTTAATAACCAGCTGCTTTACAAGAGCTAAATTTATACTGTAGTCTTGACTAATTAACATGAATTAAATTACACTATCTAATTACACTATCGAAGAACTTGCATAATTTAAGATAATATAGCCCGGTCCCATAGTTCAGAATTATTTTTATAACAAAAGAAGTTATTGGCTGGAGTGAGTTAAGCCCGATTTCCGTTTGAAAGTTGGAATTGGAAGTTTTCAACTTCCAAAGCGAACTGAATAATGCACGCTCTGCCCACGCGGCAAAACGGACGTAATGGAAAATAGCCTTAATTTAGAACGCGCGATGTATACGATTGCATGAAAATGCATCAATACATGCACTTTTCAGTATATAGCCCGAGGTTGTGATTATGCGAAATTATATTTCTATATATTTTAATTTTTTATTGCAGAAGCTTGCAAGAAGAAAAGCAAGTTTGGAGGCGTCACCGGTGTACAAACAGTCGACTATCGACAAATATCGACAAATCGACTGTCTATTATATGTGAGGGTTAATGAATGGTCATTAGTTCATGCGATAAAGGATTTATCATCGTGAGAGAAGCTTAACGGCCACGAGCGAGAGGTTGACGTTAAATTCTTTGTCACACGAGTAAACATTAATTAACCATCTTATCAGTCATGACTCTTCTGCAATATTTTTTCCCAATTTAATTTACCGAGAAAGAAACTTCAAGAGTAAAAATGAAAATACTCATTAATATTAGTACGTGATAAGCGATGTTTTAAGTGGTTATGACTAACACACCTTTTTTAAAGAAAGGATTTAACCGGTTTGTTAGAACAATAAAACATGGGTGTGTCGTGAGATAAAATTTTTATTGTGTTCTTAATCAGATTTATCTTATTACACACTCACGCTTCATTGTCCTAACAGGCGTGGTAATCGTTTTCTCTATTTTTAGTGGTAAGTGGTTATCATACTTTTTTCGAACAGAAGACGTGTGCGATTAAGAGATTATTAACCGAAAACGAGGTCTGTATGGGAAAATATCAGACTAAGGTCTTGACAGTACGGACCGAGTCGCAGGCGACCTTGTTTAAAAAAGACCGAGGTCTGATATTTTCCCGCACAGACCGAGAAAACGAGGTTAATAAATCGTTTATTATATGGCTATCCAAGTTTTTCGATACCTATTTTATCAAAATTAGTGTGAAAGCATTAGAAATTCACGCCAGCGAAATGAACATCTGTGAGAGCGGTCCGCATACGGAAAAAGACGGACCGTGGTTCGGATACGCATTTTTGCGGACCGTGCGTTGACCAATGAGAACTCGAGATATTACAGAGCCATATAATGAAACCTTCAAAAACTCATTAGTAATTCATGAGGAAAACACAAAGAAAAATCATAACCGTATCGTGGTTTTATATGTGATAAAACATTTTTCTGATTTACATAAACTTTAGCTTTGATTTTCTCGCCTTAGACATCGTTATTTTTCAAAATTACTACGCCAACGAAATTACCAAATGGCGATCGTTTTTGAAGCCATTCAAAACACTCGCAGAACATGTTTTATCTGCTCGGCCATGTTGGAGGAAAACATACTCCAAAGACAATAGCTGCTAATGAGATTATTTTGTTAAAGTTCCTCCAACATGGCCGCCGTGACGCCAGGTAAGAATTGATTTCTAACTTTTCAAGTTTCTTTTTCGGCAAATTAATAAGAACAATATAATTTCATTGCAGTGGAATCATGACATAAGATAGCTAATCAATGTTCACTTGTGTGATAAGAATTTAACATCGCTTGACGTTCATGAAGCTTTAACGTCCACTCAAGGCCTGTTGCCTCTCATTGCCTTTAAACTTCACTCGCGATGACAAGTTCTTATCTAACCACTCGTGACATTAACCCCTCATACGTCATGCATGTAGATTATTCATGTCGTCACTTAAAAACTCATTTATAATTAATTTCTGATGGAAATTTAAAGACAACGAATAAGAGAATCGTCCTGATTTACATAATTTTTTCCGGGTTTTTTTTTCGCAATCGATAAAAATGAACATTAATTTCTATACATTAGTTATTATAAAGTAAAATAAAAGCATCTCATCGGCTGCTTGCTTGTTCGTGTTCATGTTAATGTTCATTACAGTTGATTTCAGATTACTTTTCCGCTTTGTCTTGCGAAGTTCGTTTCAAAGTTCAGATATTCGTTCGGAAGTTCGAAACTACGTTGCCAAGGTTGACAATTATCCAATCAATATAGTTTGAATCAAAGCTCGCAATTTGATTGGATAATTTGTCAACATTGGCAACGTACGAACTTCGGAACTTCCCAAATCCCAACGAACTTCGTAACACACGGCGGTAACAAATATCCATAAACTGTTAAGCCTGACATACGCTAGAGAAAATTTCCGAAACAAGTTACCGAAACACGGTTTCAGAAACAAAACTTTCCAGTGTATGTTGAAAAGTTTCCGAAACTTTGTTTCCGAAACTAAGTTTTCCTGATTAGAGCACTGTTCTATTTTTTTGAACAAGTTTCGGAATTTTTTTCGAAAATTGTGTTTCGGACACTTGTTTCAGTGTATGCCGGGCTTTAGACATATATACTGGTAGTCAAAATTAAGGGGTTCAAATTTTCGACTGCTCGACATACAACATACCAGGAGGTTGTGGGTCGGGAAATTTGAACTACATTTTCTGATAGTTTGACAACTAGTCGACAACTCAAAAAAGAAACAAAAATCAACTTTAGCATGCAAATCCTATGGGATTGCACTTTATACCCCACTAATATGCACACGGTAACGTTTCCGAACGTTTTTTTTAAATTGTCGTTTTCAACTTTATCGTTTTGACCTGCTGTTCACACGGTGCTTATATAAGAAAACTTTAAAACGTCGTTAGTTATTGATTCCGAACGAAGGTGGGAAGGAACGAACGAACGAACAATGATATTCTTGATAAACATTCTTCTTATTTGTGGCTTTATTTTGCGTTTTATGCTGGGCGTATTCCAACACGCTTCTAGCCACAAGTTTTGGTGGTGGAAAGTAAATAAATAAGCAAGCAAGCAAGCAAACAAACAAACAAAACAAAACAAAACAAAACAAAACAAAACAAAACAAAACAAACGCAAACGCAAACGCAAACGCAAACGCAAACGCAAACGCAAACGCAAACGCAAACGCAAACGCAAACGCAAACGCAAACGCAAACGCAAACGCAAACGCAAACGCAAACGCAAACGCAAACGCAAACGCAAACGCAAACGCAAACGCAAAACAAACAAAGGTGAAAACATTAGCTCCTGGCGGAGATATTAAAAGCGCAAGTCAAAAAATAGTTTGGCATTTGACAATAGGCCATTTGCACGATGACGTGAGATGGCGTTGGGTGACTACAACTACCAGAATGCTTTGCAAGTATTCTAGGGTTTCGGCTATAACGGATGACTCGAAAGGGACCCGTCCAGTCCTTTCGCGGCTTTTCCTAAATATGTCGACAAATATGTTTCCCCAAAAAGCTAGGGGGTAAACCAGATTTTTGATTAGGGTTAGAGTTTATTTTGTGGTTAGGGTATCGAAAAGATTGCTAAAAATCTTGAGACTCACTGAAACTTGACGACAAATTTTGAAAAAACAAATTTGACGACATATTTTGGAAAAGCTGCGAAAGCGTCCCAGGCGAAGCCCTAGCTAGAATACTGGCAAAGCATTCTGTTACTTGTAGTCACCCAACGCCATCTCACGTCATCGTTCAAATAGCTTATTCATTACGTAGAATTCATAAAAGTATTATCCTATTTATGTTATAGGAACTTCAATTGTTAGGAAAGAGATATTGGACAATTAATATGTAAAAACTTATTTGTATATATGATGCTTTTAAGAAAATATGATTGTTTATCAAACTGAAATGTGTTGTTTCCTTTGTTTAAAACGTGTGCTTCTTGCCAAGATTTTATAACACATCTTTCTAGATTGTTTGCGATCACGTTGACATCGGACGCCATTTTTGTTGATTTCCAGATAATTTCCAAACCCACAAACATGGCGGTCAGCGGTTTATCAACAGTGTTTGATAACTGAAAAATCAACCAAGATGGTGGACATGACGTCATATGCTAACGATCTATTAAAAAATACATATAGATTACTGTTTTCATTTGACCTAATACAAGTACAAACATACATATAAGTTACAAACACGAAACATGATTTCTGACTACGTAACGCGTACGTTTCTCATCTCAATACTATTTTCAAGGGGCCGTACGGTTACGGATGATATGGACAGGGGCAGGGCCAAGAACATGCATGACATAGACATTGCCTCTCAACTAACCTAGTCAATACACGAAAGTAGCCAGAGTGCCGCGTTGCAAAGTGAAAAAGTGGTAAACTGCAGAGATGGTGTTGAACGAAATCAGTGGCGTCGGAGCGACACTAAAAGTGGGGGGGGGGCACAATTTTTAGGGGTGTCTGGGGGCATGCTCCCCCGGGAAATTTTGAAATCTAGAGTCTCTGAAATGCCATTTCCTGCATTTTAGGACAAGGATTTACAGAATTCTAAAGGTCCAAAAACGTCACAAAATACTCAAAAGACAACACTTTTCCGGACATTGAATATCTGCATTCAAATTTCTTTATTATATCTTTATTCAAAGTCGTGGGTTAGCTAGGGTTAGTGATTTTGTTAATCATAACTTTATCACTGGCCTTGTTTATTACTGGCCTTGTTAAAAAGTGGGGGGGGGGGGGGGGGGGGGGGGGGCCAAACATATTCTGGCCCCCCCACCAAAAAAAGTTGGGGGGCCCAGGCCCCCCCGGCCCCCCCGCTTCCGACGTCCCTGAACGAAATACTTCGAAGTAAACTTGTCGTACGACTTGTTTTGCAATAATTATATACGTCTCCGTAACTTGAATGAAGAATTGCACTGTACAGCAACAGAGTATTTCGTTCTTCAATTTCGTTCTACCCAAATGCATCGTGACACACTGCCTACACAGCACTCTACTTTTATATTATACTCTGATGAAGAACTTTGGCTAAAACGTTAGTATTTCGTTCTCTAAAATCCAACAGTTCACCACCTCAATTAAGATATTCTACATTGTAACACACTGCCTAAACAGCGCTCTACTTTTATATTACATTGATGAAAGACTGTGGCTTAAAACGTCAGTAATTTACTCTCGTGCTTAAACCTCGACAGTCCGCCATCTTTAAGAATTTCTATACATCGCAATACTGTCTACACATCACTCCTACTTTTACATGACTCTGACGAAGGACTTATTATAGAAGATTACTTTGAAGAAACGTCAGTATTTCACTCTCATGCTAAAGTCTCGACAGTTCACCATCTTTATGAATTCCTAGCATGCACTCTTGTTAGTATGCATGACTACTGCAATATTAGTTTACTAAATTGTACATCGACAAAGACTTTACAACGGGGAAACCGGACCTGGATTAAAACATGATATGGACAGATACGAGAATTGAACGTGAACGGATCCAAGCAAGCGAAGGTATGTGTATCCATGGACCAGAATAGCGGGAGAAGGGCAGTGGGACAACGACATGCAGAAAGATAGAAGGACAAACATAAGAACGGGAACATGCAAGAACATTGACTTGGCCAAATGTAATAGGGACAAGAACAGGGAGTGGACTAACCACACCTTCGACTATAATGTTGAAACGTTTGTTTTCGGATACGGCTTCGAGTATTCGAACAAGAAGCTCTTATTTTGAAATATGCCTTCGAGCCTAACCAGTAATCACATTGAGGAAACAACGACGCGAGCCTTCGCCACCATTCGAAGGTACTACAGGGTTGTTGTTGACTTGTTGGGGAAGACATTATTTCGGCATTTGTATCCCACAATATTTGTGACACGAGGTGACAATGAAGAAAGGTGCGTGTCACGCGACCACATATACAAGCAAACATGACTCGTTTAGGACACACAATGATTTAGCCACAACAAGAATGCATTACGTAACCATTATCTCCATACAGGTCGTGTATGCACTAATTAACAGAGGGACGCCATTATTAAACCAACGACTGCAACAAGCTTGACTGCGTTATGTGGACGATCTCCATTGATAATATTTTAATGATAATTTATGCAAGACTGTCCCACAATAATTGGTGACGGACAACAGATTAAATGGCGATGGCGAAACATCTAACATTCACATTGCCAAATTACACTTCTGCCAGCTGAGCCTCCAAAAGGAACTCCACCGTCGTGTTTTTGCGCCGAAAACTTCTCTTCTGAGAAATAGCTTTGACGGTTGATGGGGAGAAGCGTTTCTTTTTGGGAATAAAGAAAAATTGAGCTCGAAAGAGAAAACATTTTTTCTTCCTTCCCCCTCTCCTACCTCTACTCTCCCTTTCATTTCTCTCTTCTCAATTTCAACGGTACTTATCCCGCAGGAGAGCAACCCATAGGCAACCACAACCATAGGTAAGCACACGAGCGCGCTGTACACTGAGCCACAGAAGTACTGCTTCCTGCGAAAAATAAATGAATAAAGAAACATTAACAAAAATCCTAAAATCCTAGTTCATTGCATAGCATACCAACTATAGAATAACCACTGAAAATTAGAAAACCCCATTCAATTCTTAATGAGATATCATTGCTATAAGTTTACACGTCTCGTCACAGTGACACACCCATTCAGTGACGAGTAACTAAATTTCCAGCAGTCGTAAGTACATTTTACCTATCTGTATGAAACTTTGTGGAAATACTCTCTTATGGTAGATCTATGCAACGAACTAAAGATATTTTATTTAGATCAATGGTTCAAAAGTTATGAAATATTTACTATATTCAATTAAAAACTGCTCAAATTTGAAGAATGTATTGGACAAACGCACAAAAACTATTTGGCCAAATAACTTTATTGCACATAGCAAACCAACTATCCATTCAACTCCATTCAATTCTTAAATTGCGATGGCCAAACTCTAGCTTATGCATTTCCAAACTACACTTTTGTCACTAACGGAAATTCCGCCGTCGTGTTATTCTTGAACATAAAACTTTTCATTTGATTAACAAGATAAAGTTGTCCCACATCAAACAATGCGAGTGAACTGGTTAATACAATGTTTAAAATATCAATGCAATAAAAAAATGAAAGATCTTTCCTTCAACCGTTTATCTCAGACAAAAATTTTGAACTGAGTTTGTGTTAAATTATGTCTTAATGAACGTACTTATATTATAACTTTCGCAAAATATTCCACGAACATGGTAATATTTCAATAAAGGAAAGGAGCAGTATTAAGCAGTGACAAGCAATAAGTAACTATAACGTCTAATTCCACGTCATCAAGATAGAAAAGTTACGGATAGTTTTTCCGGTTCTTCTCTTGTGTGTGTTAGAGTAAAATAGTCTGGTGTTAGAGTAAAATATAGTCTAGTGTTAGAGTAAAATATAATCTGGTGTTAGACACAGTAAAATAGTCTGGTGTTAGACACAGTAAAATAGTCTGATGTTAAACAGAGTAAAATAGTCTGATGTTAAACAAAGTAAAATAGTCTGGTGTTAGAGTAAAATATAGTCTAGTGTTAGAGTAAAATATAGTCTGGTGTTAGAGTAAAATATGGTCTGGTGTTAGACACAGTAAAATAGTCTGATGTTAAACAGCTGAGAGTAAAATAGTCTGGTGTTAGACAGGGTAAAATAGTCTGGTGTTAGACAAAGTAAAATAGTTTGGTGTTAGACACAGTAAAATAGTCTGGTGTTAGACAGAGTAAAATAGTCCGGTGTTAGACAGAGTAAAACAGTCTGGTTTTTGACTGAATGGTTCCTTTCTCAACCATGTGGACTTTGATATTTTACGCTCTGGCGGAGAGGGATCTTACTTGTGAAGGAGAGTTCACTCAATGACCAAGGGGTTAATATAGCTCTACAATTCTTTCTCAATATTGTTTGTACGATCTAGTTATGCCAAGAGCAACAAGATGACTTTCACACAGAAACATCACCATGAAAGGTCATTTAGATGGCCGTATACATGGATAAACTATTATTAAATGAACAAAAATCAAAGGTACAGTGATCATTGCTAGATCTATAATATTTACGATCGCCATTAGTAAAACATATAGTAGTAATTCATGCAAGACAGTCAGACATGATGTATAACAAGACAATAAACGGTTAGGAATGACAAGAGCGAAAACAGAGACAGACTTCTGATTATGTATTCATGTTCGAAGCACAAGAATCTTATCTCGTGAGAGAAGGGTTTGGGTTGAAACGACATAAGCCATGCACGAAGCACATGTCGTTCATGTCTTCACTTGCATGATCAAATACCGTACATGACGAAGGTATAAGACACAACATTATTTATGCTTACAGAACATTATATATGGTGTATAGTATTATAAAACTTTGCTATAGGTACAAGCTAACTGACATAATCACATGAAGGATGAACTAGTCAGTTAAGCTTATACCATTACTTATAATGTTTAGGTTGAACCGAAGGAAACGTCATAACTACAATTAGAAATAACAGTATATCTAAGGTAGGGAAGACATTTCACGTGTGCCTTCGCCGCCTTCCCAAACTACAAGGTTGTTGTTGCTGACTTAGTGGGGAAGATATTAGTTCGACATTTGTCTCTCACAACATTCTTGACAGGTGACTATGAAGAAAAATAAACACAATTAGAAATAATAGTATCTAAGGGATAGAAAAGACATGTTTCTTGGAATGTTTAGTTGACGTGTGCCTTCGCCATCTTTCCAAACTACAACAAGGTTGTTGTTGACTTAGTGGGGAAGACATTACTTCGACATTTTCCTCCCACAATATTCTTGACATGAGGAGGCTATGAAGAAAAATGTGCATTTCTGATCGAGGCAAACACCAAGGGATCAAGGTCGTTTAGGACACCATTATTCACACACAGGTCGTGTATATGCATTCAAGTGCTCTGTTCTTAAACTAACGACCGCAATAAGCTTGGCTTCGCCATGTGGGCGATTGCCATTGATAATAGTTGTAATGATAATTTATGCAAGACTGTCCAACAATAATTGGCGATGGACAAAAGGTTAAATGCGATGATCAAACATCTAGCGTTCACATTGCCAAATTACACTTCTATCTGAGCTTCCAAAAGGAACTCCGCCGACGTGTGTTTGCACAGAAAGCTTTTCTTTTTGAGAAATAACTTCCACTGTTGATGAGTAGCTTTTCTTTTAAGAAAAGGCTTTTTCTTTTGCAAGAAAGTTCCGAAAATAGGGAAGAGGAAAAAAGACTTTTAAAAATTTGAGCTCGAAAGAGAAAATTTTTTTTCCCTTCCTTCTCCTCCTTTCCCTCTCTTTCATCTCTCTCTCTTCTCAACTTCAACTGTACTTATCCCGCAGGAGAGCAACTGACTTTCGTGGTTGAACCACGCCCATAGGCAAGCACACAGGCGCGCTATACCACTGAGCCACAGAGGTGATTGATGAAAGCTAACACATAATGGTGATACTGCTTCCTGCGAAGAATAAATGAATAAAGAAAAATTAATGGGTATCCTTAATAAAACTATTATTTGGAGGAAATAAACAGTTAGACGATAAGCCCAGATAATTACATTGATTTTATGGGAAGATAGTGGCCATAAGTGCTCAGGAAATGTCTTAAAACTATGTTTGAGTGCCAAACTAAAACCATAGTATGAATATATAAACACGACTGGGTGACCACGGCCAGTAGTAACAATTTATGCAAGACTGTCCCACAATAATATTGGTTGACTGACAACAGTTAAATGGCGATTTCACAACTATTGGGGTGGTGAAACAATACGAAATATTTAAATAAGAGCTAATTCCCATACCGTACACCAATATGGCCGCCATTTCATTGTTTTGGTACTCCAATATGGCCGCCGTGACGTAAGATGAAAACGCTCTATTGGTGTATCAAAACAATGCAATGGTGGCCATATTGGTGTACGGTATGGGAATTAGTTCTTTCTCACTCAAATATTTCGTACTGTTTCACCACCCCAATGGGCCACCGATCACGTGAGTGAAAACGCTCTATAGCTTTCACAAAATATTCTCATTCTTAAGAGTCTAGCATAGAACAAACTTATTTAGACCCGGTTTACACGATGCTGGTACAATTTGAAAACGGAAAAAAATCATGCCGTTTAGGCCTTGCGTTTACACGATACCGGCACAAAAATAACATGAAATGTTATATGCTGTATTTGCATACCGGCATGATTTTGTTCCATTTTCAAATTGTACTGGCATCGTGTAAATGGGGTCCAAACGGCATGATTTGTTCCGTTTTCAAATTGTACCGGCATCGTGTAAACGGGGTCAAAGACGGCTTCTGATTATCTACTCACGTTCGAAACACGACAAGAAGCTTATCGTTTGAGAGAAGGGTCGTTTGGGTTGAAACAACGACATAAGCCACGAAGCACAAGCACAATAAAAGCAGTAGACTTGGCTTCATGTCGTTCATGTTTTCACTTGATCAAACACCGTCATGACGAAGACGACATTTTTATTTATGCTTACAGAACATTATATGGTAGAATTAAAACTTTGTTATAGGTGCAACTACAAGCTAACTGACATAACCACCATTAGTCCATTACTTAAAATGTTGAGGTTCAACAGCAGAAAATGCCATCGTAACTACAATTAGAAATAATAGTAGCTAAGGCAAGGAGGACATGTTTCTTGAAATGTTAAGTTCACTTGTGCCTTCCCTGCCTTTCGAAACTACAACAGGGTTGTTGTTGACTTGTTGGGGAAGACATTAGTTCGACACTTCTTCCCCAAAATATTGTTGGCATGATCTAGTCACCAAAAGCAACAAGATGACTTTCAGCAAGAAATATCACCAAGGTCGTTTAACTGATCATTTGAACGAAAAATCTGTTCTTAACCTAACAAAAACTGTGAAATATACACGGCTTTCTTTAATATTTACGGTCGATAATAGAAGAAATATATTAGAACTAATTCATGCCAGACAGTCCGTTGATAAATGGCCATGAACGCATATAACAATATAAACAAGAAGATAGACTCCATGATTATCATGTCTTCATGTTCAAAGGACACTCCAGTCTAAGCTTCCAACGCAAACTAAGACGAAGTTTTCTTGTACAAGCATTATGGCTTCGACTAATGGCAAGAAAGACCTGACCAGGTTCTGTAATAAGAAAAGAGAAAAAGAGATTAAGCAATGGCGTACAAAAATCGAAGAAAAAAAATAGATAATTTTTTCTTTTCCCCTTCCTTCATCCTTCTTCTTCCCCCTCTCTCCCCTCCTCTTCTTCTCCTCTCGTCTCCTTACCCTCTCAACGATCTTTACTGGACAACCACCTTCTCGGTGATACTGCCAGGATTCCGACCCCGGCACCCAACGGCAAACACACAAGCGCGCTATACCATTGAGCCAACGAGGCGATCGTTGAAAGCTAACGCATAATCACGATAGTGATTCCTGCAAAGAATAAATTAACGAAAAAAATAATTAATGGGAATCCTAACGAAAACATTATTTAGAGGAAATAAACAGTCAGACGATAAACTCAGACTAATTACATTGATTCTACGTGAAAATAATGGCCACAAGTACCAAGGAAATGACTTAAAACTGTGTTTAAGTGCCAAACTAAAACCATAGTATGAATCAACATAGCACGGCCAGGGGGGTAAACGGGGAGGAGAGGTCACCAAGCTAAAGGTTGCAAGAAGAAGGACGAAGGTACGCATGGTAGATGCATGTCTTCGAGTACCGTAATGATGAGTTTAAAGGCAAGACAAGGGTATAAAACGAAAGGAAAATCTTAGAAATCCGTCAACAGGACCGTGAAGACGTCTAGAATGCGAAATTGACGTATGGAAAGCGTTTGATAATGGCTCGAGAAGAAACCATGTGGTGGGCGAAGACAAGATGGCGGACCCTTCTTTCCCAATTCAAAATGATGGAAGAACATACAGTATTGTTTTAATGGCAATAGAGGACAACGACATAAGATTTTAAAACTCTGTAAGTAGAGATTAAGAGAGAACAGAAAGGTGCCATAACAGCCATCGTTCTCCAGGACATCACAGCTGTATTGCCAAGCGGATTTGGCAAATTCAATATTTATCAATCACTTCCCCTGGTGTTTGACTGGTCTACAATCTAATAACGAGGAACATCAGCCCACTCTGGGAAGAAAGTGTTTTGGTCAACTCAGTTTTAAACGTACTCATCGAAGTCCAACTGGCGAAACGAAAGAATATGGGATTGAAGGCTGTTATTCTGAGAGACGATCGCAACATGATTAACATTAGTTTATAGTATTATATTTTCGAATTTAAATGTGGTGTATTGCTGTTATTTGATTTGTCAAATTCTATCAAACGTACGTTTATGGCAAGCAGAATGTAGATTTGAAATTCAATATTTTGTTGAATTTGTTTGAATTCTTTTCATTGTTTCGTAAATCCAATCAGAACGCTCATATTTCCAGAGATTCCCGAGTACGAGAATGGCTTCAGCCACAAGTCCATTCTCGTCCCCAGAGCCTCTCCCGTGCTGGCGCGTGGAAAAGACTCTGGGGGAATCCATAATCATCGTGATCTGATTGGTTGTTCAAATCAAAGGCCTATATATATCGGAGCTTAGTGAATGTTTATAAGTAAACAGTATTTGAGACACGAAAACTGACAACGAAGCACAATTCTAATATAGTTCTAATCCGAACAATTTAATCGAACGTTTTTCAAAGCAATCAACCCGTGTCCCCTTGTATAATTAAATCAAACACAGAAGACAGACAGCAATTTGAAACCGATAGGCGATAGACAGCACACTGCAGGCTGTTAGAAGTAAATATACAAGTCAAATATACAAGTCAAATATACAAGTCAAATATAAACGAACGGTGCAACAAATTAAAGAGAACTACCTTCACTAAAAGAGGCCGTAAATACGAAGAAATTCCGACACGGCTCTATTGCCAAGCTCTGAAGCGAACTCGAAAATTTTAATGTATTTTGCCCCATCGAGTAAATGCGGCGATGATCCACACTCGACAAGTCCTTCTTCGAACGGAATCTACCACAATCAGAATTGTTCCAAAGTCAAACGAGTCAATACGAGACAGAATCGAAAAAGAAAGGAAAATTATATTCCAAACAACTGTCGAGGATCTCGTGTCCAACTCCCAAACCGCGAACTTAAACGCATGCGCTTTAGAAAGAACACCAAAGAATCTTGGTGTTCTGGTTTTGGATTCTCCAGAGCCTTTTCCGCACGCCAGCACGGGAGAGGCTCTGGGGACGAGAATGCCGCAAGTCTAGTGCGGGTTTTCCACTGGGGTTTTCCAAATATAATTCAGTGTAAACAAATATGGCGGTCGGATGGCCAGGAAAAGGTTTTCTATTTAATATCGTTGTTTTTCTGCATTTTGAAATGTACAAGGGTCTTGACAAAAGTTACATGCATAGCCTGTAATAGAAATTGTATATAAAATAAAGAAAATACGCGGAATGTCGAAAGCCAAACAATATATTTACAAACGTGTGGCATGTCCAGAATGACAGCCACATGAAAAATGTAAAACAATTTAAATAACGAAAAAGCATATTTAAGACAATTAAAGAAGCCAAGGAATCAGCCTTCGCAATCGTAACTCGTATTAGAAGGCTTGTGATCGTCTGAGCGAGGACGATATTGGCGTCGTGAATTGATAATTTACCGAACGATCCTGAATGTATTTCTGAAACTCTGGAAAAACCAGAAGCAAACAATGCCCAAATTATTGCCTGTGATAAAAAGAAGAAAAAGAAACTCTCATGGTCAACTCTCATCCTCGTTTGACCGGGGCATGAGAGTTGAGAAAACTCTCAGACAAACTCTCGCTCCCAACTCTCATCAACTCTCATCCTCGTTTGACTGGGGCTTAATAGTGAACCTGCACATGCAATCCAACGGGAACGAAGGAATAATCTTATTTACTCAACGACTCAGTCGTCGTCCAGACTCGTACGGACTCGCTTTCCTGTTGGTTGCGACGACAAATTATTATGGTATTCGTCAGTACTGAGGCGGGTGATAATAACTTGTTCGTTCCAACCGGCTGGCTGAATCAGTCTTGTGGGACTGATTCAGATTTTAGTATTTTACTCTGGCTAACGTAAGACGATTTGAAATACTTGTCAAGGTGGTCAAGGGGAGAGCTACCAATGGGTTAATGACAATAAATTTGGAGTTGACATAAATTGTGAAGCGGTGGCTGTGGCAAGTAAGAGAACATTTTCATAACACTATAGGTGGTGTGCAACCAATCCCTTGAGATTCGAAGTACAAAGATATTTTCGCCATGTTGGATGATATTATAATTGAAGATGTGAAAATCTTTTGAAAACGTCAACCAACATGGCGGCAATGACGTAAGATGCACACCAGCAATATCTCACTTACGAATAGCATGATATGTATGGTTTCTCGATCGGGTTCCAGCGTGAAGGTATAGTACGGCTATACGCATTTTGGTCGTTCTTACATACTGAATGTTGACGACTATTGATTACATTCCGGCAACAGTCAGTCAATGAACATCTAAGATCTAAGATTATGCTTGCCATATAATTAGCATAACTGCATATTCGTCCATTCTCGTTGGATTGTGCTGGTTCACTAATTAGTACAATTTTTGAAATGCCTGCGTTGTATGCATGTGCAGTCATGATGGGAGGTCTATTGTATAGAAATAGTGTGACTTGTGGTGCTTTTACTTCCTTGTTCATAATAGATCGGTGCTTCTAAGTTGTAAAAGACTATAGTCTTCAAGACATCGCAAGTGATTTTGAAGGATATTTCTATTGTTATGAGTAAGTAATTAATATTGTTTAACTCCTTCACTGCCGAGGGCTCTCCACGTCACAGGTACAATCGTTAGACAGAGTAAAATACTAAAGTCAGCTTCCTTCGAGAATGAACGATATATACAGTAGACAAAGAGTTAAGGAGATGCGGGTTTTTAAACCATCCTTAACTCCTTTACTATACCGAGGGTTCTGCACTTGACAACTAAAATCATATGGCGTTAGACGGTAAAATGCTAAAGTTTGCTTCGTTCGAAAACGAACGATACGGTTGGCAAAGTGAGTTAAGCCCCGGTCAAACGAGGATGAGAGTTGATGAGAGTTGGCAATTACAGCGAGAGCTTGTCTGAGAGTTTTCTCAACTCTCATGCCCCGGTCAAACGAGGATGAGAGTTGATGAGAGTTGATGAGAGTTGGCCACGAGAGTTGACGAGAGTTGTAGAGTAGGAACGAATTTCGAGGTAAACAAAGTTTGTATTTTTACAATCTCGTACTGGGCAAATAAATAGACAGATATATTTTGCATTCTTGCCTTTTCTTGTCACGAAAAGTCACGAATACAGTCAAAACAATTTCATGACAAGAAAAGGCAAGACGGCAAAATGCAAACCGCTAGCCGCTAAACTCTCATCAACTCTCATATGCCAACTCTCATGACCGGTCAAACGAGCAAAACCTCTCATTAAAATTTGAACCAGCTCAAAGTTGATGAGAGTTGATAAGAGTGCATGAGAGTCGATGAGAGTTGGTGGTCAAACGCGACCGAGAGTTGCAACTCTCATCGACTTTCATCAACTCTCATCCTCATTTGACCGGGCCTTTAATTACCAAATATCTTAAGTGTTGTGGAAATAAATTTATGTAAATCATCGGTTAATAATTTTGATATGAGAAGATAGGATCGCAATATCTGCATATCGTTGTTTAACGAAGAGATGTGTGCTACCTTTGCTATTATGAAGATGTTCTTTGTGATATTTACTTGTAAAATGTTTGAGTTTTATAAGCTGGAACCGAACTCACGACATTTATCGCTGAGACGTTTGACCATTGGATTACTGAACGTAGGTTGGATATAGATATTACCCATGCAGAACCTTCTGGTGGCCAGTACGCTTTAACAATTGAGCTATATAGTGAGTAATATCATAGTTAATAGTAATTATACCATCCTTGTTATTTATACAACGCCACGTATAGCGCATTTTCACGTCTTCAGGACGAAGTCAACTCGCCAAAAGATGAGATTTTGAGAACTTTTCATTGACTTCAATACAGACACTACCATCATTTTAGCAGCACTGGACAGTTTTGGAAGTCATTAAACTAGCATCTAAATTCGAATATATAGTGGTCATTTAACAACGATCTAGGCGTGACATCGTTAATCAATCACAAAATTCATGTTGCTTTTTAACCGCCGTCGTCGTCCTAGCATCTTAAGGACTTTAAGATCTACGATGTCAGCCTCAACGACGACGTCCTCTAAACAAAAGAACTATTTTCGAAAGAGAAGGAGAATGAATAATTTTTAGACCCAAGAGTAATCTCAACACCTTCCTTGTTCTTAAAACAACGCCACTCAGAGCATTTTCGCGTCTTCAGGACGACGTCGACGAGCAAAAGATGAGAACTGTTGCTTGAGATTGACTTCATTACGGACACTACAATCATTTTAGAAATACTGGGGCGTTTTGGAAGTCATTAAACTAACATATAATCCCCGAGCCCGGGCGTAGGGCCGAAGGCCCGGAGCCCGGGTGAGGGTGCTAATATCGACACGCGTGGAGTACACGCGAAATTACACGCAAGTGGGCAATAAATTCTGCGAGATGTTTATATATATATATATATATATATATATATATGTATGTATATATAAAGGCATCTCGCATATATATACATATATATATATATATATATATATATATATATATATATATTATCAAATCCACAGCTTGCGCAGTTCGAATAGCAGGGTACTGGTAACTAACCTGTTAAATTATTCAAATTATTTAAATTTACGTCAGCAAATTATAGTTTATAAGTTCGGTTGGATTACGAAATAGTTTTTCAACGATCATGACATTTTACAATGAAAAAAGGCCAAAGAAAGAAGGCTAACAAGAGATGTGGCAGCGAGAAAAAGACAACAATAAATACGACTTAAAACCACTGGAAAAAGCCTAAAAATTAATACGATAAAGACCGAAAACGATGCCGACCGAAATGTAACTGAAAGAAGACGGATGTGTCCTGAAACTGTCCAAAGCCGGTAAAGAATTTTGCTCTGGGTATTCTACATAATTCGAGAGGGAACGAAACAAACGGCTTTTTAGATCATGAAGAGAACTGAATGATGCCTTGTCATATTTATGTGTCAACAACGAAAAAAGTCTAGAATTGTCTTTCAACGCTAGGACGTTGACATGGTGTGATTTGTGTCTTTTCTTGGCGACTGTTTATATATTTTTTAAATGATAATTTGTCATTTGGTACATCTCGTTGTTTTGTTTTTTTAATATTGACATTACATGTTCTTTTGGTGTGTCAATACACGACTACAGATGAACCTTGCTAACTAATTTTCTGGATGTTTTCTGATCTGTGTTCATTAATACAACAAAAAAGAGAAATTAGGGGGGGAGGGGGTGTTGTGTTAAAAATGCATATAAAGCGGGCGAGGGATTGTTGCGTTCATGTATTTCTAGTAGTTAGTTAACCGTGACTTCTTTAAATTGTAAAACTTATCCTGCGCTTTAACCGCCGTCGTCGTCCTAGCATCTTAAAATCCTTTTATCTTTTTCCTGACCGAATCGGTCTTTGGTATTTTATTCTGGCTTATACGCCAGACGATTTTATTCACCTCTGGGGAAGCTCTCCAACAGGAATGAGTTAAGGTACTTACTTATTGAGCTACTGGGTAAATTTAAGTAATTCAAGATTCACAATAAAGGCAATGATATGTTATATACTTCTAAAAAAGCTACTATTAGCATAGTAACACTTGAGTGTGATATAATACATTTATATCAATTGCACTTAGCAATAAGAAATGATATAGACCCTTTTAATAAGTACAGAGTACGCCATTTTCCGCAATTGACGCCATTTTCAGCCTTTTGAATTCTATTGAAAATATACAAAAGCTAAGACAATAAACGAAATTGATAAGAATTCCAAAGAAAAATTGAAAAGAAATTGACGTCACGGGTGAAAATTACGTATTCTATACTTATTAAAAGCTAAAGGGTCTATGCGTCGAGAGATCTTGAATTTACCTTATATGTTCTGCTAATTAAGTCCCCAGTAGCTGAATGAATCAGAAGGTTGATAGTCTGATTTCCGCTTAGACACTCAGACTGGAAGTTTTTATACAGAAAAACATCAACATTCAACACCCTCAAACCAATGTATAAAAAAACAACATTGTGTAAAAATATATTAACATATACACAATTTAGCATGTTAAATGGTAAAATTCACCTAAAAATTACGTCTTTTTCACTTCAAAAACCCGACTAAATTAACGGGTTGACCAAACAAAGAAACTCACGGTTAAAATCAAGCTTACAACACACATTTCGTAGGAGATTACCAGTAAAGAGGCTTTTTTATTTAGATAAAACAACAAACTAAGTAATTTAGTTTCACTGCTGAAGGTGTTTCAGTTTCATTTTTGCATGAAATCATGATCAAAGCCTTTTTCACGACAGCAACGCTAATATGAACAACTGCTCAACCCACCTTTTGACTTCATAAAGGTACGGTACCTTTTAATCTTTTTTGTTGATTTGCTTAACACATTTTTTGCCTCTCGAGCAACATTTATAAAACATTTCGAAGCTGCTTACCGAACAGCTCAGCGAGAAACTCTATGTCAATGCATCATTACGCATGGCGGATGTATTAGTTGCCTATGCCGGAAGTTTGTTGTTTCAAACATTTAATCGCTGTAATTTTGTCTCTTGTACAGTGCTTGGCTATATAATAAAACAGTTACACCATTCGCTCTCGTTGTATACGAACTAATAGCCAACTCGGCGAAGCGCGCCTCGTTGGCTGTGAAGTCATATATACACCTCGAGCTCATGGTATAACTGTCAAATATATAATTACTTTTGGTCGATCTCTATATGGTTATTATCTTACTGTCATTTTTTTTTAGTGAGCATTGAAGTAAACTTGGGAAGAGACGAATAGTTTAAAGTATTAAGTAATTATTTAATATTGTTATTGCCTATCGAGCAACGAACTATATAGATATATCTGTATCTGTAATGGTTGACTTCTAATATTGGCTTGGTTAAAAAATAAATCAAACGTATTCAAATGAATTCATTCCTAATTATTTTCTAAAACTGAGTCCCAGTCTTGTATTTTTAATATGTCGCAGATTATACAAAAACAAGTTATCTCCAATTCGAACATTTTATATAAATGAATAAACGAATGTAATGACACAAGAAGTACTCAATAAGGTTTAAGACGCTAATTTCTTGTATTTGTTTCTATTACAAAGCTGTAAAACCTTTAAATTTCGTTGTGTTTCTTCAGTGCCGACAACGAAGAACTTCACGATAATATAAACTGAAAAACAAACTATAAAATCTGTGAAGAATTCAATTCCAAGTCATAAATTGTACCTTTTATAGTAATCTTAATGCCTCAACAATATTTCGTGTTGTGTATGTATTTGCCATCTTTGGACTGCATTTGTATAGGTAATAGCATGGTTTCGAGTGCAATTTGGAAAAAACATGCACGAGTGAGTTTTTCAAAGACTATCAAAATTGCACGAGTCCGAAGGACGAGTGCTATTTGAGGTCTTTGAAAAACTCACGAGTGCGTGTTCTTTTCAAATTGCACGAGAAATCAGCTAATACTTATTAATAATGTACATGAAAAAAATTATCATAAAGAGAATCTTTCTAATCAAAATGCTTTGTTCAAATAACATACATGAAAAAAAAATTAACACGAAAAGATTTTTTTCTAGTAAAAAATAACTTTTGTGCAAATTTAAAAAATTACAAAATTTGCACTGTATTTCATTTTTCTGCACTGAATTACACTAAAATTCCTCTCGTCTCAGCCAATCAGAATTGAGAAATTTTTTCATGTATATTACTAGTTGTTAAACAGCCGAAAACTAAACGAACCGGCATTACGGCTCTTCCGACTCCCCCAGCACAGAGTACTTAATATTCCTGTCCCTGGATAATCTGACCGTGCTGACGTCAAGATTGCTTATGCTAGTCAACTTTGGGATTGGAAACAAGTTCTAAGGCCGCAATGCGTCATTTGTTCCACTACGTACGATGGCGGCGACTAGTGGCACGAAATGTTTGACTGTTGGCCACAGGGCCTATCCAGTTTATATAGAGATCAGTGGTCCCACCCCCAGGCCTTGACCAATTAGATGCGCGAGGACACTTACATCAAAGGTGCCGACACGGAGTCGGACTTCTGGTTGAGTCAATTTTTAAAAACTGCATGTTAAAAATTGTGTAATAAATCAGAAATATTTTTTTTTAAATATTTTAAACTGCTATAAAATTTGTGGCTAACAAATAAAAAAAAGGATTATGTACTATAATTTATAAAGGCGCGTTTGATGTAATTTAAACGCGAAATTCAGACTTTTTCGATTTTTAAATAATGTCAAAATTCAGGTTCGCAGGTTTTGAAATTTTTTAAACTTTTTTGTCGTAAATATCACGACTTTTTTAAAGGATTTCTGATTTCGTCTCACATGAAAGATTGATTGGGTAGATTTGACAATTTCGAAAGTGTTTCTGCAGGGAATTCTACTACAAATATTATTGATTTAATCAATAATATTTTAGTAATTTTGATATTTTCTGAAAGATTTTTTCGCTTTTGTAGTAGATCTTTACATGAAGTATTTCAAAGTTAAGATTTTGTGGTTAAGTTTTGATTTTGTGGGATATCCCCTCCTTCAGTGTAATTTAGGGGGGGAGAGATAAACTTTCTCACCCACCTCCACTCTGATAAAAACCTTGAATTATAAACGTCGGTATTTTGTTTTGGTATGTCACCATGCCATCGCAGAATGCTTGTACAGCCCACGCTGCTCTCCACTCCAGGAAAGAAAATTACTGTTAGTCGCTAAACTGCTTTAAGAATAACAACTTTAAGAGATAAATCGGCATATATACCCATGTCCAATTATCATTATGTTCTGTTCTATTTCCTATAATCTCTAAAATCCGCTTATATTAAGCAGAGCAAAAAAGAAAAATAGTTCAGTGTCGATAATTGATTTCAGTAAGTTGTTTTTAGATTTTTATTGTCAGAAAATATCACACGCTGAGATGAGAAACAAAGCAATGAATAGTTTAATTGAATCTAACGTTTCATCATTGGTATATGGTTGGAAAGTATTGCTCGCGATTGCTTGTGTGAAGGAGAAGTGAAAAAGGTTAAGAAGCGAGGTTACCTAAAAGTCGAGGTTCGAAGAAATTAACTGACTAACGATGTTCGGACGTTATTTCGCTGCTAGGCAACCGGTTGCTAAGGACATTACTCCAGTCGGATAAATCTTTTCACAAAAGCATATTTTTGTACTTATACACTACAAAGGTAGAAAATGATAACAAAAAAAAAACAAACAACGAAAAGAGCCGAGCAAGTTTGTGACAAAAAGTACCAAAACAAAAGAAAACTATTCCTTTGCTGTAGAATGTCGCTGGCAAAAACACTTGAAGAGTTGAAGAACTTCGGTACACACAAGGCGATAGATGGAAAAATAAACGAAGGACGTCGTCATGTCAAGATATTTGGATTGAATGCCGGAATTTAGAAATCAGCAGAGCTGATGAACCACAAATCAAACATTCCGAAAACAGTGGACATCAACTTTTAACTTTGTATGTAGAACAAGACGACTTTTCGAGCATACTTGGCTTGGAACCAACGGCTGAACTCTCAATTTTGCTGGCAAGTTCCGATCAGGCAGGAGGCATGGCTCGCGCCAGATTCTTTCAGGCTAGGTTGAGTGGCATTGAGTCGCAAAAAGATGAGCTCACAAGATTCCTATAATTTCCGCGAGTATTTATCGAATCGTTACTTTTCTTTCGTTTCCACCTAGGGAAAACATGTCTCCCAAAAAGCACGCATGGATTTTATGAAAAAAAAACCCAAAAATGACAAAGATATTCTATTTTTTGTTAAAAATATCCCTTAAAATTTCATTAAAACGGCCATAAAGTCATTAAGATTTGCTCAATTGAGAAACGCATGCGTACCTTTTTGCACATAATTCTGGTTCTAGTAAAACTTCTTTAGTTAGCAAAAACTTTAAGTTGGCGGAAATTATAGGTTTTTTCTTATTTCAATGACGTCACAATGACGTCACGGTATGAAGTCATCAAACGAAAGAACTTCATTCATATATACTACGGCAGAATACGTAGCATTTCGATCTAGCATGTGGATCAAATTTGTAAAGCTCTAGAAGCTTTGTGGTCAAATCAAGTTTTCCCTAGCAACCGCGGTCAAAATAAATATGTCTGAACGCCCTTAACAGTCGAGGAGCTTTTCGAAAAAACATATAATTACTATATATTGCCCTGTTGACCATGGCAATTTCTAGATATTGTCCTGTTGACCAAGGCAATATGTATATACAGCGCCTAGAATTTTTAATTCTCGGTTCTCTCGGGATATATCGTAGATACAGCTCTAGAAAGAACGAAAGAACAAAGAAAACCTACTCAACTGTTAAATAATTTATAATAATTACTCCCAACCAATAAATACTAATAAATACCACTAATAAATATTAGCCCGGGACAATTAACTTGATTTATGCGTGGTTGGGAAAATAAGGGTTAATCAGTGGTCACGAATGTGATAAAGGATTTATCATCGTGACCGAAGTGTTTTTTAGACAACCTCTGTGATAACGAACTCAGTATCTCAGTTTTCTTAGGCAACCTCGGTGATCTTGAACTAAGTAGGTTAGTTACCTCAACCCAGTGAACTCGATGTAAGTTAAAATCTGATACCTGGAACGCTAACGCGTGACCAAAAGGTGAGGCAAAAAGTTCCAGGCCCCTGCGCGATTTGCAGGTAGGATTCAGTCTCCTACAAAATGTTTTTTACACTGCCACCCGTCTTGAACGATTGTCAGATTCAACGTGTATTTAATGGTTTCCTATTGTTGTGCAATGCTGTTGTTGTTTTATTTACTGTATAGCAGTCCGAAACTATACAGTAAATTAAGCTAGGGATGAAAATAGGCTAAAAAAACAGACGTCCTTTTGCTGGCTAAGGATGAAAACAGCCAGCCGAAAAGGTGGGAACAAGAGTGAGAAAGCTATTCTTGTACGAGTTTGAAGACGCATTGATACTTGATGTCATTTTCTTATTTCTGCTCCTTTAATTTTTTGTTCGAATGTGTTAAACGGCTTTATGATATTTTAAGAAATAACTGACAACCAGATTGTTTATTTTTCACGTTTGCTCATGGCTTGTTGTTGTTTTCGGTACGAATGCGGAATGCTTTTTATACAAAACGACACTCATGAAACTCGTACTAACGGCATATTCTATACTAAGTTTGTGTTAAATTTTTGTATCCTCTTCGGAGTGACGAAACTCTAATATATGGTTTATAATATAACGAAAAGTTTGATTTAATTTCTTCACCGACAAACTTCGTGCACGTTTTGTAAAGACAATGACTTTTACCATAGCAACAAATAAACATTCACTGCATAATTAGTTCGGCAGCATAGCACAACCAATCAAAATTTAAAATGCACGTTTAAGAAAGCGTGATAAATTGAATTCAATAAACAATTTTTCAAACCTTTTCGAGCCTTCGTGGTTCGGTCAAGACCGGTGACCGTGTAAAAAAAATTGTGGGAAACTGAAATCTACCTGCAAACCGCGCAGGGGCGTGGAACTTTGCCTCACTTTTTGCCCCACGAATGACTGGACGTTAGCGTTCCAGGTATCACATTTTAACTTACATTGAGTTTACTACCTCAACCTCGGTAACTCACCTATACTTAATTAGACAGCGTAAAGACTACACGAACACTAGCTGTGCCAGGACAGATGTCAAACATCGGACAACCCTATTTATTATATAGCATGCTATCGGATATGAGCTTTTGCGTAATCTGATTGGTTCCCTTACAACCAGGCTATCAGCTCATATCCTGCTAGTAGAGGAAACACAAGATGGCGGCATGTTTTTTTTATACTGCCGAGAAGAGTTGAAATTGACGGATTTTTATACAGAAAAATATCAACATTCAACACCCTCAAACCAATGTATAAAAAAACAACATTGTGTAAAAATACATTAACAAATACACAATTTAGCATGTTAAATGGTAAAATTCACCTAAAAATTACGTCTTTTTACTTCAAAAACCCGACTAAATTACCGGGTTGATATTAATTTGTTGCCAAACAAAGAAACTTACGGTTAAAATCAAGTTTACAACACACATTTTGTAGGAGATCACCAGTAAAGAGACTTTTTTTTATTTAGATAAGCATTTGGAGTAGTAAAAAGCATGTTCTTTTCCAAAAACAAGCAACTAAGTAATTTAGTTTCACTGCCGAAGGTGTTTCAGTTTCATTTTTGCATGAAATAAAAACTTTTTTTTATAATTATGTATTCTAGAATGTCTAATGAGTGTGATTCTACTGTATTCTAGTGTTTCTCATTATTCAGGTCATTGAGTTCTTTAGAATTCGCCTAAATCGTGCATGTATGTACTGTGAAATCAAGCAAGTTCAAACGCTTTTGGAAGTACCACGCTAGAGACAAATGAGGACCTTTATGTGCTCTCGAAGTAGACCGACTCATGCCGAATGCAACGCGAGTCGGGCACTTCGCATCGCCCGTAACGTTGTCCGTCAATTTGGCCAATTTCTAGAACCTGTTTGCAAAGATTACTATGGCTAACACTATGGATAGTGGCCCTTCCAGGGCAAAAATAAGACGAGCTAGGGAAGTACTTTGTCGTCGAAGTAAGCAAATGTTTTTTAGTTATAACTGTTGCTTAGTCCATGCTGAAGTCAAATGGAGTCGGGCAAAGAAGAAATATGTCACCGTTTAAGCAAAATTTGAGTTATTATGTGCTCTCCTTATTATTTACTGTTGAGAATCTCCATTATTATGGTCCTTAATACGCACGCGCGCCACCAACTTGTCCCAAATTTCTGGTAATGCACTATAGATTTAATTCATATTTCTGCACGTATTATTTTGTTTAATTTAAGGTGGCTCCATACAGTTTCTTGAAAAGTGGAAAACACACGTTCTAGATCTATAATCTTGTACATTGATTATTTGTTAAAAAAATGAAACTAACTGACTTGTATAGAACAGCATTTTGGGAATCAGAAATTGTAACGAAAAAGTGCGTAACTGTGGTAGCTATAGCAACAATGGCGTTTCAAAATGGCCGCTAATTTGCGTTTAAACTAGTTTCATTCAAAAACAACGTCGGTGACCCCAATTTTTATTTTATTAAACGTTTTCGTCTAGTATGAGTAATGGCCAATTTTAGGCGAATTTAAAAAAAATTCTGTAGATCCGAAAATTTCTTATTAAGAATAATCAGATCTAGAGAATTTTTTAAAATTTGGCCTATTAACTACTCATACTAGAAGAAAACTTATAATAAAATTAAAAAATGAGGGTCACCAAGGTGTTTTACGAATTAAACTAGTTAAACGCAAATTAGCAGCCATTTTGAAACGTCATTGTTGCCATAGCAGCCATGGTTTACGCACTTTTTCGTTTCAGTTTCTGATTCTCAAAATGCTGTTCTATACAAGACATTTAGTTTCAGTCTTCTAACAAAATATCAGTGCATAGGATTTTGGGTCTGACACATGTTTTTCCAATTTTCAAGAAACTGTACGGAAACTTGGTTAATCTAAAAAATATATATTAATGCATTAAAACCACGCGGTTATTATAATGTCAATAAATAGTCTGATTGAAATAAAGTGTTGTTTTATTCACAGAATCCTTTCGTCTGTAATTGCCGAGACGATTTTAACTCGTGCGTCGAATTTAATCGAGTTTCGTGAAATAAAATTCAAACAATTCGTCTGAATTAAATTCGTCTATGTGTGACGTTTGGTGCAGGCTTAACTACGTTCTCAGAGAACGTAGGAGTCTAATGTTTCGAGCGAAGGCCCTTCGTACGTCAGAGAGAAACGTAGGAGTCTCACGTTTCTCTCTGACGAAGGGCCTTCGCTCGAAACGTTAGACTCCTACGTTCTCTGTTCTCTGTTTCGGCAGTATATCTAACCTTACTATATTTCGATAGTCAGTCAGTCAGTCAGTCAGTCAGTCAGTCAGTCAGTCAGTCAGTCAGTCAGTCAGTCAGTCAGTCAGTCAGTCAGTCAGTCAGTCAGTCAGTCAGTCAGTCAGTCAGTCAGTCAGTCAGTCAGTCAGTCAGTCAGTCAGTCAGTCAGTCAGTCAGTCAGTCAGTCAGTCAGTCAGTCAGTCAGTCAGTCAGTCAGTCAGTCAGTCAGTCAGTCAGTCAGTCAGTCAGTCAGTCAGTCAGTCAGTCAGTCAGTCAGTCAGTCAGTCAGTCAGTCAGTCAGTCAGTCAGTCAGTCAGTCAGTCAGTCAGTCAGTCAGTCAGTCAGTCAGTCAGTCAGTCAGTCAGTCAGTCAGTCAGTCAGTCAGTCAGTCAGTCAGTCAGTCAGTCAGTCAGTCAGTCAGTCAGTCAGTCAGTCAGTCAGTCAGTCAGTCAGTCAGTCAGTCAGTCAGTCAGTCAGTCAGTCAGTCAGTCAGTCAGTCAGTCAGTCAGTCAGTCAGTCAGTCAGTCAGTCAGTCAGTCAGTCAGTCAGTCAGTCAGTCAGTCAGTCAGTCAGTCAGTCAGTCAGTCAGTCAGTCAGTCAGTCAGTCAGTCAGTCAGTCAGTCAGTCAGTCAGTCAGTCAGTCAGTCAGTCAGTCAGTCAGTCAGTCAGTCAGTCAGTCAGTCAGTCAGTCAGTCAGTCAGTCAGTCAGTCAGTCAGTCAGTCAGTCAGTCAGTCAGTCAGTCAGTCAGTCAGTCAGTCAGTCAGTCAGTCAGTCAGTCAGTCAGTCAGTCAGTCAGTCAGTCAGCTAATTAGTTAGTTAGTTAGTTAGTTAGTTAGTTAGTTAGTTAGTTAGTTAGTTAGTTAGTTAGTTAGTTAGTTAGTTAGTTAGTTAGTTAGTTAGTTAGTTAGTTAGTTAGTTAGGCCTGCTAAACGTCGCACAATAGACGAATTTAATTCGAATTAACTTCGCGTCTGTAATGCGACGTAAATGCGACGTCGGGTTAAACGTCGAATTTCAGTCGAATTTAATTGTTTTTACTTCAACTCGTGGATACTGAAAACGACTTCTTGAAAACCTGGCACCGAATTGTCACAGACAGAAGCGAAACATTTAATTCGACGCGACGATAATTTGTCGTGTAACTCGAACACGCATTATCGTCGCACTATCCGTCTGACTCAGACGAATTTTTTTGCCGATACGAATTTAATTCGTGTGTCGAATTGAATCGAGTTATACGTCGCATTTTCGTCGAATAAAATTCAAACGATTAAATTCGTCTGAATTAAATTCGTCTATTGTGCGACGATAACTTAAAATTCAAGGGCTGTCAGTATAGATAGTGCTCTGGTTAACAGCATAGATTGTTACCTCGGGCTCCGTAACCGGCCTATGCTTAGTGCAGGAGTGCAGGAGCTAGGTTGGTTCGTTAGTTAATAAAAATGTAAATTAAATTATATCCCTTCAAAGTCGATTACTATCTAATCAAATGATGAAAAAATTGTTGCTGGCCAATAACATGATTTGATAAAGTATTAATAGGCGAGTTTCAGGGTGTTGCGCGCGCATTATTTTTCAAAAAAACTGGCAAGCTTCCCTCAAAGTAAACGTACTGTTTAAAATCAACAAAGTATAGATACAGTTTCTGGATATTTAACACTGTTATTCTGCTGTTGTTGGCTCGCTAGCAAGTCTGTTTGCCATTGCTTACTTTGTAGAGAGCCCGCCAAGAGCCCGCCAATTCATTTCCAAAACGATGCGCGCGCAACACCCTGAAACTCGCCTATTCTTTTCTCTGGACCACTGTGATATTAGACAATGGTGAGACAGGTTGAGAAATAATAATATTAATAATAATAATAATAATAATAATAATAATAATAATAATAATAATAATAATAATAATAATAATAATAATAATAATAATAATAATAACAATAACAATAATAATATTAATAATGGAAACTTTATTAAATGTCTTTTTAGATAATATACAATTGTAAATCTCGCTTATTTAAGGTAATTTACAATCGGCTACTTGAATCAACACTAACAATATATAACTAATAACTATATATAACAACATAAAACAAATATACAGCACAATAATTTTAAAAAGTTAGCAGTTCAGGATTTGTCCATTCCTTGTTTCGGCAACAGAATACGTAATAGGTGGTTCTGATTGCGATCGTCGTCATTCTACTAATACAATATTTTTGATGAGTCTTGTCAAGATTAAGATCATTCAGCATTTCTATGAATGTAGAACATTCTGCGGCAAAGACACCAAGGCAGCTAATCGATAGGTTTACAAATTTAACTGATCTGAATTGTTCACTTTGACTTTGTTCCCTAATAATAATAATAACAATGATAATAATAACCTAATAACCTAATAACCTAAATTTGTATAGCGCACATATCCTAAAAAGTCCAAGGCGCTTTACAAGTATTAATAATTATGATAGAAGTTACAAATTTCAGTAAATACAAACTTACTAACTACCGTCTATTGTCTAATTACTATCAAGAGAAAAATACAAAGAGTTATTTTTAATAAAAATTTTAAAAAGATAGGTTTGAAGATTCTTTTTAAAAGTTAATGTAGAGGATGACTTTCGAAGGGTAGCGTAACACGGTCTGCGCATGTCTACGTCGAACGTCAAACACCGTGAGTAAAATATATATCCGTGTGCACATAACAATGAAATTCGTTGTGACGAAACGACATGCCATGATTGTTATTCTTTCTATTTATAGATGTATATTCATCTTGTGTTAGTTGCTTTAATCGGAAGCTTCCAATTTTGTCAAATAGACGGTAAGAAGGTATATTCTCGGTACTTTTGTACTTTTATTCTGGTCTGTAGCGTTTAAAAGAAATAAGCGCGCCTTACCCCCTAGTTCCCACCCAAACTAATAATAATAAACCTTTCTTAGAAAAAACTAAAAACTGAAAATTAAACATGCGTTTTTGATCTCATATTATTATCTCAACTTTTCCGACAGGTACATCTGGAGAATATATATATTATGCCAATGCCACTCACATCTCATACATCTCTGTCAATGGAGGCGAGTCGACAACAATCCTCTCAGCCAAAAGTGCCACATTAGGTTATGATGGAGTAAACTACAAACTGTGGTACTTGGATACCGCTCCAGTAACTCTGTACAGCTCTAATTTGGATGGAAGCGACAAGCAGGACGTTGAGTCGTCCTCTAACATTGGACCGTTTGCAGTCAATGGCATAAACGAAACAGTTTATTATCTAGCCAAACAAGAGGAAAATAAGGCTCGATCGTTGTCATTCGCAGGGGCCTCTTTGCCAAACATCGCCAGTTTACAGGACTCAGATTATAAAGACATTGGAGTTGATCCGTACAATCAGTAAGTCTTTTTCAACAATTGTTTTGTTTAACATGCAGAGAAGCATGGCAGAAGCATTCAACAACAAAAAATCAAACGTAACAGTCTTTATTTCATTCCTGCGGAAGAAAATTTAATGGCTTATTAACACTTTGAAGTCGGACGATGAGTCTTAAGGTTTATTCTAGCTAACGCCAGACGATTTTATTCAGCACATTGAGCGGTCCAGGCCTCAAAGTGTTAAGGCGTACGCAAATGAACATGCATAAATGCGGTGTTACTTATGCAATTTTTTGTGGAACTTGTCTGGAAATTTTGTTGCTACACAATCACCAAGTCTTCCCATATATCTAAAAAAAAGTTTTAAATGGCACAAATATTCAGTATGTAATCCTTTGTACAATGTGGGACATCGTTATTCAGCTGGATTACATACAAGGTTAATGTTAGGTAACAGTGCACTAAATTATGATTTGTATCGAAAAAACTGCGTTTCTTCACCGGTGTGTGCTTGTGGAGTGTCTAATGAAACCATAGAACATTTTTCCTTATATACTCGAAATACTTTGTTTACCGCTCTGCTGCTCAGTTTTTAGGAAATAGGTGGTTGAATTCATCTAATAGTAAACTGACCACTCATGAATAGTAACCAAAATGAACTGGATGTTGAATGGTATGCCTGATTTTTCTTATCATATTAATTTTTCCTTGTTTTGTAATGTTCAAACTTTTATCTTGGAAACAAATCGTTTTTCGGCTAAATAGCAGGCTCCTTCTTTTTTTGTTTGATGCATAAAAATTTCTCATTTGAGTGTAAATATATTGCACGTGTGAATATAAATCCATCGAGCTTGCTACAGTCTAGTCTTCCAAATTTCCTTCTTATGTTTTCGAATTTTACATAAATTTATAAGCATTTTTCGCTTTTGGAACAAATGTAATGATAAAATATTTTTTAAATAAAAAAAGCAAGTGCTACACGAAGTAGAACCAAGTAATTTTGGCAACGATTCCAGAGACACTGCAACAGATCATTGAAGCATTGCACAGTGTAAGACTCCTCTCTTGCAACTAATTGTCTCGCAACAATTTGCCTGATCAGTTAATACAAATACGCGTTGTAAACCGTTCGGGTCCCTTCCATTCCTACTCGGTCACCTTTGAAAGACAAGTTGCAAGAAACATTGCATAGTGTAACACACTCTCTCTCTTGTTGCAACTGCAATGCAAGAAATTTATTAGCACTCACAAAATATTTAACTATTTTTCAAGATCGTTGTTTATATCAACGGCTGACGATTCCAGCCGCAATCTCCTCCGCTACAGTCTTTCAGAAGATGCCGTGTACGTAATCAATGACGGACAAGGAGTTTCGCCTTATCTCGCCGTAGACCCCACTAACAAAACAGTATATTGGATTCGTTTTACAGCCGAGACTAAATTCAACATCCAGAAAACCAGTTACGACGGTTATACAACTCAAATTGGTGGCGTTCGTACAGGAACTATAAGTGATGTTGATATTGCCGTGGGAGTGAATTTTTATTATTTGTTAGACTCTTCGGCGTCAACAATCTACAAGTATGACAAGAGTTCGGATACACTAGTACGCAACATCATCGTTTCTCCTGGGACAAAACAATTAATAGTGCTAATTGGTGAGTGACCGATTACTCCGTTCATTGTTCTAGAAATTTTTATTATGCCTGTGAAAAACGGCGTATTTTTCATGCGCCGTATAAAATACCTATTATAGTCGACCCAAATTCTGAAATTGTTCCTGTTGAGTTATACGGCGTAATTCGTCGTATTTAATAAGTCGAATAAATTACAGTTCTCGAGTCGTAGATCTGGAAACAATGAATTGTGGATAGAAAATGTATTATCATGAATTGTGGATAGAAAATGTATTATCATATTGTAAATTAATGTATGCATTTTATTCGGCGCATGAAATGCTGAAAATTGGATAGATCATCGTCCTAGTTTGGATAAATTTTTCTTTAAATACCTTGAATTTTCAATATAATCAATAAATAATCAGTTCGGCCGCTCATATTGCATTTATTATTATATTAAACGTCAAATACACATTTTTGTTGGGGCATAATTCAATTATTTTTTTATTTTATTTTATTTTATTTTTTTTTTTTTTTTTTATTTTATTTTATTTTATTTCATTTTATTTCATTTCATTTCATTTCATTTCATTTCATTTCATTTCATTTCATTTCATTTCATTTCATTTCATTTCATTTCGCGTCGCGTCGCGTCGCGTCGCGTCACTTCACTTCACTTCACTTCACTTCACTTCACTTCACTTCACTTCACTTCACTTCACTTCACTTCACTTCACTTCACTTCACTTCACTTCACTTCACTTCACTTCACTTCACTTCACTTCACTTCACTTCACTTCACTTCACTTCACTTCACTTCACTTCACTTCACTTCACTTCACTTTTCTTTACTTTTCTTTACTTTTCTTTACTTTTCTTTACTTTTCTTTACTTCACTTTACTTTACTTTACTTTACTTTACCTTACTTTACTTTACTTTACTTTACTTTACTTTACTTTACTTTACTTTACTAGCTTTACTTTACTTTACTTTACTTTACTTTACTTTACTTTACTTTACTTTACTTTACTTTATTTTATTTTATTTTATTTTAATTTATTTTATTTTATTTTATTTTATTTTATTTTATTTTATTTTATTTTATTTTAATTTAATTTTTTTTTTTAATTTTTTTATTACTTTTTTTTTTATTATTTTTTTTTATTTAATATTATTTTATTTTATTTTAGACAAAGACAGATGTCAGTCGAATGGAACATGTCACGTGAATGCCACATGTACAAGTGTTCCAGGAAGTGTTCTGTGCACATGTAAATCTGGTTTCATTGGAAATCAAACTCATTGTGAAGGTATTTTTAATTAGATATATGGAAGTGGTTCTTCCACTTTTGTTCCTGGTGGCCCCTCAGCAATTGTACGCGCCCCTGGCCCATACGTGCGGGTCAACTCAAACAAAACGGGTAGAAAAACTGCAGAACTGTGCCATGAGAATTATCCTCCATCAAGGAAGACAAAAATGTACGCAGGAAATGCGTAATGAGTTGAAGTTGTTGTCCTTGAACAGCAGGCGTCGTTTTTTACGATTTCTAACAATTTTTAAAAGTCTACATAATTTGGACTGCCCTGATCAATTAAGAGATATTTTTAAAGTGCACCTAACCCCAAATATTTTTTTTTCTAAAATCAAATTACTGTGGTTTGTTGAGTACCTCAGTCCAAAATTTTTTTGATTTGGATGAATTCTCGAGTTTCTATGCCCTGTTGAAATGTCGAAAATCACCGACATTTTCGTTCACGGCCGAGTTGCAAGCAAAGTTTCAAAAGGCATGGAACTAGCACATTTGTGACGTGATTCCGGAACGCCCGATTATTAGTGCTTGATACCATCACTTGATTTTCTTATTTCAATTCGCACAGTTAGATGTTAAAAACATGCTTCTGAGTTCTGTCTTCTGGCAATTTTGTGAAAAGCTTAAGACAGTGAGATGTCCAAAAGAATATTGGAAGCACGGAGACCAATATAATTCTTTTATTCAAAGAATGTTCGCTTTCAGCTTTGAAGTATGAAATCACTTCGTATATATTTTTCACCGAACGTTTCTCAGCTGACTTGGCTGTCTTGGTTGTCTTTGGACTGCTTGCAAGAGTTTATAGACATATACTATACATCGGATACTATTCTTGTAGCAATAGTTACGATATCAACAAAGTAATAAATCCAACAAACGGAGAAACCGCCGAAATATAATAAATAGTAATGTATAAAGAATAATTCACGCAAATGAAAACAAACAAATATCCAATTTCATCATATTTTTATTAAACATTATTAAAGAACGTTGTTGACATATACATAAAAGTTTAGAGGCATAAACTAGTGTAGAATCAGATTTAATGAAAGATATTAGAATAATAAATAAACAAGAGAAGACAAACCATAACAATAGACGAACGTTCTCGGCGCTCTCGCACGGCTTTGATATCCGCAGAATCGCAGCTTGATATTCACTTCGTACGGCTTTCCCTTCAGGGCTACACGCACAGCTTTCCAGATAGTAAACCACGGCTGACTTGAAGGAAGGAAGTAACATCTTATGTTTTTGGCTCATCCTAGTTCTAGAGAAAGAGTCCGTAGATATAGAAGCTATAGAGCGGTATAGTATTTATACCTGACAATGTGTACAAAATACAATAGTATTAAGATCAGAAATTTGTCATTCGCGACGTATAACCGCCTGAAGGGTATAGCTTTAGTTTATATGATCAGAAAAATTAAAAATCAGACGCACGTACCTGTTCTCATGATAGAGAAAAGTAGACATCCCACAAAATACTAGTCGGTATTAAAGTGAACGAGCAATCTAGGCGTTCCGGAATCTACGTCATAAATGTGCTGGTTCCCATGCCTTTTGAAAACTCGGCCGTGAACCAAATTGTCCGCGATTTTCGACATTTCAACAGGGCATAGAAACTCGAGAATTCACCCAAATCAAAAAAATTTTGGACTGAGGTACTCAACAAACCACAGTAATTTGATTTTAGAAAAAAAATATTTGGGGTTAGGTGCACTTTAAACTAAGGCTTAACACGCACGACTGGGACTTGCGAGACAAAACCTTATTAGCTCTCCCAAAGGTAAAAAGTGCAATAGGGCAATCCATGTTCAAGTATGCAGCTGCAAAGGATTGGAACTCTTTGCCTTCGGAATTCGGAGAACTTACGTCTATCTCTAGTTTTAAACGTAGTATTTCCATGCACCTATTAGAAACTGACAACAATACTCACATTTGTAGTTTATAAATTTCCTAGAACTGTTATTTTTATTGATTTTGTTCACTTTGTATTAATGATTAGTTATTATCTATAATTAAGCACTTTTCTCCTGTTAATACCAGCATTTATGCTGATAGGATCTTCAACAGTTTAAAGGGATATGGCAATAAAAATTATTTTTGTCTAATTTGTAAGAACATCAAGAATAGTTATGAAGTGCGTTTACAAATTTTCATTAGATTTTTTATTTTTTAAGAAATTCGGCATTATTTGCGTACGAATACGCTCGCCATCCGCCATTTTGGATATGCATGTCTATCGTCAGATATGCATGACGTCAAAAGCAGGGTAAAATTTGTCTAAACATTTCTTAATTTCCTAGGTATTTTAATGCAAAATCTTAAGTATTTTGAGCTGATATATTTCAAATTGAAACTCTAACAATGTAAAAGAATTTTAGCTGACATTTCGCTACTGACTGCAATTTTTACAATGTTTACCCTGCTTGTGACGTCACTTAATTAGATCTAATTATGAAACAAGATGGCGGACGGCTTGTGTTTTTGTTCGCAAATATCTGAAAAAGTAAGCCAGCTAATGAAAATCTGTAAACGTACTTTCTAACTTTTCTACATATTCTTACAAATTGGACAAAAATAATTTTTATTGCCATATCCCTTTAAATAAAGATTTTATTATTATTATTATTATTATTATTCTTTGATTCTGTCCGTGTCAGAGCGATTAACGTTTAGAGCACCACTAAAGTACGTCCTTGATATACTGAAAGGGTTATAAAAGAGAAACATTTACAGCAAAATAGAACACAAGGGTTTACATAGAGAGCGAACAAACAATGACACCATTACTCATTAGCTTAAATAACATACGTTATTGGTTTCTAATTCTATGTCTCATATATACTGCTTATGATAACATCAAAAAAATTAATTCATACAAGCGATCGTCAATTTGTTCCATTCGGAAGCTAGTTATGGCAAATTTTCGCGTTCTATTTTGGACTTGTAAATATCCTCAAATAAAACGCTGAATGCGATATTTGATGGCAGATTGATTACATGAATCGAATAAACTATTTTGAATTTGCAACAACGGAGTCTTATGGTACAATCTTACCTCTTTCCAAATCGTATTTTTCCTTTTGAAAAAGTAGTTTTCGTTTGAGCGATGCAAAGAAGTCCTTCCAAATTTCCTCCAGTTTCGATGTTAACAGCAAATAGCCTCGTTCTTCCTGTGTAATTAACAATATAATTAGCGACTACCTAAAATGCAACAACTTTGTTATGCATATAATAAATAAGCCAATTACCGTTATACTTCTCGTGGAATATCTCCAATTTAATTCTTGGAAAGTTTTCATGGCGATAATGTAATATAGATAACTTTTGTGGAAACACCACGTAAAATATTTATTTTCTAAACTTTCGAAGAACAAGGGAATCTACGGAGATTGCAAAATATCTCTCAGGAAGGACGGCCATTATAATAAACAGCGTGCTGTGCCCTATTCAGAGAATATTCTTAATTTTCTTTTTCTGATTAATAAAATTAACGTGATACACCATTATATTCTTACGTGATTTAATTGATCAGTTTCTTAGTTTATAAGTGACATAAGCCAACAACTTATTGTTATTGCTCTGATGAAGCCCTGAGTCAACAGGCCGAAAGCTTAGCAAAGAAATATTTGACGTGGCATTTCCACAAAAATTATCTATATTTCCAATTTCCTATAATCACCTCATTTTCATTTCCACTCATATTTAGATGTCGATGAATGTCAGGCCAGCCCTTGTGACGTAAATGCAAACTGTACAAATACAGTGGGGTCGTTTTCGTGCGAATGTGAGACAGGTTTTACAGGAAATGGAACAAACTGTGCAGGTATAACAAAATTGTATTGTTAATGAAAAAGAGTGTTTTAAGGTATAAAAAGACGAGGTGATAGTTGTTTCACACCTGATAAAACAAGAACTGCAAATTTTTTAAGTAATAGATAAAGCATGAGCGGCCGATCTCTATGCGGATTTACAAGGCGAGCCGACTTAAATCCCCATACAGATCGGACGCGAATGCTTTATCGTACTTGTGAAATGAAACAATAGAATGAAGCTAATTAGTATTCATAACTTTTGATAAATCACCAAGAAGGCTAATTAGTATTCTTAACATTTGATACAGATCACTTTGTCGAAAAGATTATCTTTATTGGGATTTACAGACGTATACATGTGACTTGAATGCTACGTTTTGATTGTTTCTTAACCTCATTAATTATTCATGAATTTCACAAGTAATATTTAAAACATGAGCAACAGTGTTTTACCAGATTTAAAACACGAGGCGATAGCCCAGTGTCTTAGATCTGATAAAACACGTACTGCGAATAATTGTCAGTTGTTTGCTGTACAAGCTGTGTTAGTTAGTAATACTCAGAAAAACTCTGAAAAACTCAGAAAAACTCTCTCTCCACTCTTTTTTTTCTGAGTATGACTAACTAACACAGCTTGTACAGCAAACAACTGACAAATATTACTAACATCAAGCTGCAATTTCTGAAACGTACTGCGAATGTTTAAAATAGCTTCAAAAACGAGTTCATTGGCGTAGTAAGTTTGAAAAATAACGTTGTCTAAGCCGAGAAAATCAAAGCTAAAGTAGTTATGTAAATCAGGAGGTTTCTTTAACAGATTTAAAACCACGGACATGGTACTGATTTCCTTTGTGTTTTCATCATGAATTATTAATGATTTTTGAAACGGTTTTTAAAACAAATCATTTTTGAGTTATTTAACGTGAAAATTTTGAAGAGTAAGCTTGTGTAAGCCGTAAAGTTAGAAAAGGGCAAGCGTGTCTTAAGGTGAATATTTAAAACACGAGCAGCAGTTTCTTTATCGCAGTTTTTAATAGCTTAAAAAACGTTCCGTCATTGGTTGCATGTTGTTGCTTTGATTCATTTAATTTCAAATAAGGATGACAATTTTATATAAAATTCTACGTTCATTCGTCTCTCCACTTGTATTCTTTCTGACGTCAATAAGGTTTATCAGGTATAAAGCCAAAGCCATAGAGCTTATGCAAAAATGGCTGCTGAATTGTAATTATCTTATATACATATTGATTAACCCTTATGAACTCGTTTTCATGTGGGAAATTCGAAAGAATTTTTACTTTAAAACGAGGTTTTAAGGCTAATTTATATGCACATTAAAGCATTCTAATTCGGCGGCCATTCTTAAATAAGGTTTATGGTACTATTATGTTTGTCTTTTCCTCATGAATATTAATGATTTTTAAAAATATTCTATAAAGAAACTCATAAAACATTTTTTTTTGTTTTTGTTTTTGTTTTTGTTTTTGTTTTTGTTTTTGTTTTTGTTTTTGTTTTTGTTTTTGTTTTTGTTTTTGTTTTTGTTTTTGTTTTTGTTTTTGTTTTTGTTTTTGTTTTTGTTTTTGTTTTTGTTTTTGTTTTTGTTTTTGTTTTTGTTTTTGTTTTTGTTTTTGTTTTTGTTTTTGTTTTTGTTTTTGTTTTTGTTTTTGTTTTTGTTTTTGTTTTTGTTTTTGTTTTTGTTTTTGTTTTTGTTTTTGTTTTTGTTTTTGTTTTTGTTTTTGTTTTTGTTTTTGTTTTTGTTTTTGTTTTTGTTTTTGTTTTTGTTTTTGTTTTTGTTTTTGTTTTTGTTTTTGTTTTTGTTTTTGTTTTTGTTTTTGTTTTTGTTTTTGTTTTTGTTTTTGTTTTTGTTTTTGTTTTTGTTTTTGTTTTTGTTTTTGTTTTTGTTTTTGTTTTTGTTTTATAAATTATTAATAGTCTTTAACCCATTATTACGAACCATCTAATTACCATCACAAAGTGAAAATTAATATAATATTGTCATTAATATGCAATTTTGGCCATTTTTAATTTTCAAGAATGAAATTTTCTCTTCATAGATATCAACGAGTGCTCTGGAAGTCCTTGTCATTCTGATGCAACGTGTTCTAATAACGCAGGCTCCTATGCTTGCCAGTGTAACTCTGGTTTTACTGGAAGTGGAATATACTGTGCAGGTATTCTTTGTAAAGGAACCACTGACCACCAAAAGAAGACTGGATCGAGCAACTATTGTTTGGAGAATATTAAAATAAACCCAAAATTTGCCATTACTAAGGGACTTTATGTGTGAGAACTGTCGTTATTTTTCTAATTTTGGTTTTTACAATCCAAAACCTAACGCTGTGTCTAAATTTCCTATTGTCGTATTGACCTACCTGTACATTTGTTAAAAGGAAAAGGTGGTAAATTGCCAAAATCTGACGTTTTCAAAAGGAGCTTTTCATCAGAGTTCCATTGCTTTTTGCTCTGATAAAAAAAACTCAGTATTCTGTTGTTAACTTGTATACGACAAAAAAATTAAGTTTGTCTTATTTGAAAGACAAAATACTTAAAACAACAAAGTAACATCTTTTGCAGTTTTTGGTGTTCTTGCTTTCTTTCTTGAGATATTTCAGTTTGTTTGATTAAGTAACTGTAACACGTTGTGACGTACATGTGCATATAGGATAATGAGCTATCGGGAAACGTTATATATCTTTGCTTTTATCAAAAGAATCCATTTCAAATTCTACATGTTTGGTGTAGTGTTAGGAACACACCCACATGCGCGCTTCCTTCAAAGTAAGTATGATTTGATAATAGCAAAGACATACCTTCTCTGATAACTCATTATGTACATGCACGTCCCAACATGTGACATGCATTTACATATCAAACAAACAGAAATATCTCAGAAACAAAGCAAGAAAACAAAAAAAAACTGTAAAAGATGCTACTCTGTCATTTTAAATGTTGTTCAAATAAGAAAAACCTAATTTTCGTATCACATTGCTTTAGATACACTTTAGTAAACTCGGCAATTTATTACCTTTCTACTTAATTCCTTTATGATGTAAAACACTGCCTTCGCACAATTATAATTTTTCACGCATTTGCTTGATGGAAATCATTTAGCAAGGGACCAAAGTGGATATATTGCGAGCTTTCGTTTTTTTTGCTCGGGCGAATAATAGGTTACTCAATCCAGTCCTATTAATTAATTAATTACTTAAATCAGACAAACCTAACTTTTGGCGTGACATTTTAACACTAAACATTAATTAATGTTGTACTTAAGACGATTATCAATTTACAGCTGTTCTATTGTCCACTTAGTTATTGAGGTATTTAGACTTATGTACAGTAATGTAACTATAGTACAACATTTTAACACATTGGAAAATTATGTCGGGTTGTTGAAAGATATATCTTTTTTTCTGACCTTTTAGATATCAATGAATGTGATACTGTAACACCTTGTCATGTTAATGCCACATGTACAAATTTAAATGGATCCTACATCTGTGCCTGCAAGACAAACTATAGTGGAGACGGAGTGTTTTGTGAAGGTAACCAATTTTAGAAACAGTTTAGATAATCAGGCTTGGACTGGCTATTGTGCAATTTCCCCTTGGAACAATGGGCATCCATTGTTCTACAATACTCAGTCATTGTTTTATGGCAAGATGGCACAATGGCCAGTCCACGCCTGTGGTAATATTAAACACGCACAGTTAAAGCAGCAAATGCCAAAACATGGTAATGCAGTGTACATATTACTCAGAGACATGTTATGGAAAGGCATAAATTAGATTTTTATGCCAGTTTTGTAACAAATAAATGGGTTTTTTTTACATTAGTTCAAATCAAATTGAACTACTTTTCTTTACAACGTAAAAACAGGATTTGTGCTAGGCATTACTAATGCATCATCACATTATTTACTTTATTTTATTAATGTATTTATCACGTTAATTTCTTGTCTTAAGCTATATAGTGTTTACTGTTTATTACAGTATAATTGAGTTTAGGAGGCTTAGTTTGGCGTCAGCTGCGGAATCATTCTTTGTGTTTGTATCCATTTATTAGTATACATACATACATACATACATACATATATATATATATATATATATATATATATATATATACATATTCCGTTAATTGTGAATACGTATCCCTTTGCTAGTCCTTTATCAACCTCACCTTTTTTTGTCAGACAGTATAGTCTGTAAATTGTTGTCATTATTATTGAGCGAATAGTCAACGAAGGCGAAGCCTGAGTTTACTATTCGCTCATAGACAACGAGGACGAGTTGTCTAATTGTTTTAGTATACACCCTGTACCTACTCTAAAAAATACAGTTTTTCTAGTGCAAACTGACGAAAATGTTGTGTTATTTAACCACTCGTGAGCGACAAGTAAAAGCAGATTTATCAATAAAATACGGTTTATGTGTAATTGTATTTCGTTCCTTACCATTAAAAATCTTCACGTCATATTTTGTGGCGTTTTTAGTTTTCTCAGGGATAGAATTTTCTATCAAACTCTCAAAAAAATCCTCCGAAACGTCTACAAAACGAGAGTCTACTGCCATATTTTTTCAGGTTTGTTTTCATTTTTCTCAAACGTTGTCCATCACGAATAGACAACGGTTGAGTAGCCAATCAGAATGCAGGATTTGTAATAGACGATGGTTGGGTGTATACTAATTAACAATTAGTCACCGAGGTCGAGGTGACTATCGGTGAATTGTTTTAGTATAATTTCAGAGGTTGATAAAAAACCAATAACGTTGAAACAAAAACTTTTAAACAACTGCTTTCATTTAACAGTGGTGATTCTGTTTATTAACTTTTATTCACAGACGATGTTAGCAAGCCAGTCTTTGTCAGTAAATAATTTCAAAAAAAGAGTAAACAACATCCTACTTTGGAATTGAACTTGTACATACATTCAAATATATGCTAAAAAGGCTTTTATTCTGGTGTTTTGGATCCTGTGTTACGGCTTTTTTGCACTTAATTCAAGTTCAATATGTTCTTCACTCATCACGAATTTTTCGAAAACATCGCTACGACCAAAACCTAGCCAAAACATACAAAAAATACAAAGAAATGTAGAAAACATACTTCCTTACCTTTATAAAGTTTTGTTTTTACGATATTTGATATGTATAACATCTCAGTGATAAATTTTTTCAGTATTATGCTCTTTTGTTTGTCTCAAAAACTACAGACCCCATTTTGAAAAAAAAATATCAACTATTAACACTTCAATGAATCGACAAATTCTAAAATCTCATACTTCAAAGTGACAACTCCGAGGGGGAGACTGAAACGAGTAAAGTCAGTGCAGTGTTGAATAAGTACCAGTCTCTTTTCCAAAACTACTTTTGAAGAACGATTTCTTGTGATGCAATAGTCACCGCGCTAGGCGGTGACTATTACCTCAGATTCACCGCTGAACGGACCAATCAGAAAGCTGGAAAGCCTCTTTTCCACTATGAAATTATACTAACAGCGGATAGTAACTCCTGCGATAGCCAATGAAATTCAGGAATTTGCGATAGAAACTTGTAAATTTATACTACTTGCCTGTAGAAATCTAGAGTAGATTACTCTATAGGTCAACCGATAGACCTTTTTGTGAAGGTAGTGAATTTGATTAAAGTTTCTATTTTTCGTTTATTGTTACATCTCAAACTCATTAATAATTCATGAGGTAACCAGCCAATAACAATAGTTCATTCAATCATCTGATTGAAGTTGGATACTCCAGTAAAGCCCAAGATATTAGATGAAAACCAGTGTGCATCTCTTTCTTAAGATTTAATTATCTACGCAAAATAAACAAGTTGCTGCGTGAATACATTTTACACACACTCATGAATAAAATCTCATGAGGGTTTATTTTAATTGTATTTTTCAATTGAAATCACTCGATTTGTATGCCATATCAACAACTCGTTTATCGTGTTTCATCAGGGAAATCCAAACACTCGAAAACAATAAAAACACTCGACCTTCGGCCACCTGCTTTCAACCCCTGATGATGAAACACTCAAACTCGTTGTTGATATATTAACAACGTTTTTAATTTCAAATATCAGTATCCCTGATAAATCATTTTACCAAAATGGTGTTTTTAAAAAGTTGCAAGTTGCAACATTTTATATTTGAAATATTCGTTATTTGTTAACTGCATATAGAAATATGTTGGATAATTTTTGAAATTCAGTTCTGCTTAATTCATTCAAAAAGGAATAATTGCAAAAAGAATTTCAAAATTTCATAATGTAAACTACAAAGCTAAAATAGATATTAAAATAGAATGTATGAGAAATACTGGTTTAATATTGTGTCATGGAAACTTGTTTTAAATTATGTCTAGGCTCATAACCTAACTATCAGTTTATTTGCATATTATAAGCGAAAATTTTCAACAATTAGTTAGTGTAAATAGTAAATAAGTCCTTCCTTCCTTCCTTCCTCCCTCCCTCCCTCCCTTTCTCCCTTTCTTTCTTTCTTTCTTTCTTTCTTTCTTTCTTTCTTTCTTTCTTTCTTTCTTTCTTTCTTTCTTTCTTTCTTTCTTTCCTTCCTTCCTTCCTTCCTTCCTTCCTTCCCTTTCTTCCTTTCTTTCTTTCTTTCTTTCTTTCTTTCTTTCTTTCTTTCTTTCTTTCTTTCTTTCTTTCTTTCTTTCTTTCTTTCTTTCTTTCTTTCTTTCTTTCTTTCTTTCTTTCTTTCTTTCTTTCTTTCTTTCTTTCCTTCCTTCCTTCCTTCCTTCCTTCCTTCCTTCCTTCCTTCCTTCCTTCCTTCCTTCCTTTCTTCCTTCCTTCCCTTTCTTCCTTTCTTTCTTTCTTTCTTTCTTTCTTTCTTTCTTTCTTTCTTTCTTTCTTTCTTTCTTTCTTTCTTTCTTTCTTTCTTTCTTTCTTTCTTTCTTTCTTTCTTTCTTTCTTTCTTTCTTTCTTTCTTTCTTTCTTTCTTTCTTTCTTTCTTTCTTTCTTTCTTTCTTTCTTTCTTTCTTTCTTTCTTTCTTTCTTTCTTTCTTTCTTTCTTTCTTTCTTTCTTTCTTTCTTTCTTTCTTTCTTTCTTTCTTTCTTTCTTTCTTTTTTCTTTCTTCATTGATTTTTTTAATTTTTTAGAGCTAACTTGCAAAGTTGATGCTTTGTATTATGCAACGTCCACGAAAATTATGGGTGTTTTCAGTGATGGAAATTCAACCGTGCCAATACTAACTGCAAGCGACGTGAAGTTGAACTATGACAAATCTAGTGAAAGAGTTATCTATTATGACGGCAGCGATCTGAAAAGTATTAAATTGGACGGTAGTGACGTCACGACAATAGCGTCTGGAATATCCATTATGCAATTTGCAGTTGATCATTTGACTAGAAAGGTCTACTACGTTACCATCTTATTTAAAACTGTTGAAAGTACTGACATTGATAGCGGAGCTATAACTGCAATCAACACATCTCTTGGTACTCAAATTAAGGATCTTGATACCGATCCCGCAAACAAGTAAGAAAATATTCTTTGACTTTTCCCGCAGACAATGACAACAACGGTAATAATAATAATAATAATAATAATAATAACAACAACAACAACAACAACAACAACAACAACAACAACAACAACAGCAACAACAACAACAACAACAACAACAACATCAACAACAACAACAACAACAACAACAACAACAACAACAACAACAACAACAACAACAACAACAACAACAACAACAACAACAACAACAACAACAACAACAACAACAACAACAACAACAACAACAACAACAACAACAACAACAACAACAACAACAACAACAACAACAACAACAACAACAACAACAACAACAACAACAACAACAACAACAACAATACCAACCAAAGTCGAAAATTTCGTTCCCTTTGGCGATTCGTCTATATGCAAATAACGTCTAGTAGAATTGTATAAATGCGCTTGGACGTTGATTAAGCAAACCTTTTCTCCAGAGCTACTCTTCGAAATTTGACAACAGGAAGGTTTTAAAAAGAAAGATGCCCCCTCGGCGTCCTCGTAAAGAACTCGGTTGTAAACGAGTACAAAATTCTCTTCGAGCAAACATTCTAAAATTGGTAAGTCACGTATATCTGTTTACTTTGATTTTATCAGTTGGTCGACGGTAACTCACATTGTCAGCTTCTTTCAATTGTGTTACTTTCTGAACGTTTGTAGATCGACAATGACCTACGAGCTGTCGGCTGTCGAGCTGTGTGGAGAGTTAATGAGGATGATATTCAACTTGCAATAAATCAGATTTCATCCAAGCGTCTTGAGCTGGACGAAGTGCTCTGTAGAGTAAGAGGAGTACAGTTTTTTCTTTCCTGTATCACAGCTCTCTCCTCCAATGCCAAAAAATCAAAAAGCGGCGATAGCAGTAGCCATGAGGAAAAAGCGTATCCTGGGGTGGCGTACTTTATCGCCTACCGAGTGACACAGGCATGTAACGAGAAAACGCTTTACGCTGCTTTGCACAACCAAGACACCGAACCGACTATACGACCCATCATAACCAGGATATCGACGGACAAAGTTATGGAAACAGCCGCCAGACAGCTCTTCCAAGTGCTCAAAGACCACAACAATCCTCTCGTCATGGAAATGCTGAAAACCTCTAACACCTACTGCCTGGCGGAATGTTCCCGTACAAGTTCCGCTGAAGACAGCGATGTACAAGGACCATCAAGTACTCCCACTCATTACCCAACGGTGCCATGTCATCTGGTTGTCGTCAACAGAGTCGAATTCTGCGATAAACTAAACGCGGTAGTACCTCTTTTGCAGTCGGATGGGTTGACGGTCGAAATGGATTCCATGGTCACGGTGGGAATAGATAAACCTTGTTTATCTTCAACCACAGACGAAATTCCAGCGACGCTGAACAAAATCCAAGCCATACTAAAAATATGCAGTCACGCCCTCTATCGCGGAGACATCTACGCAAAACCTACCAAAGCGAGTATGGCGTTTCTAAAGATGATGGACGTTGGAGGCTACCTAAATAAACTACTGACCAACGAGCCCATACGTGGTATGGTGTTTAAGCATTTCCCAGTCCTGCTGAAAGTCCTTCCACATCCAGCGTGTGAAATTATTCCCCAAATTGAATTTGACGTCAATCTCATCATCAAAGGGATGGTGCTTTGAAATAACAACCCGAAGATTTGTTTACCGTCCTATTCCTGAAACAAAGCGTGGCCTGCTGTCACCTAGAGCGTTCGTGCCATACGATTGCACTACAGCGCCAGAACCGAGATTCTTCGAAGAAGGAAACCTTAACTCATTCCAAGACCAAGTGGTGAGAGTGAACTTTGTCAACAAATTTTACCAATGTCTCATCGCTTCCAAGATGCCACACAAAGTGAGAAAACTGGTAGTCGCGGGACCCAAGGATTCCGGGAAGACATCGTGGGCGTGCATATTCCATCGAATTATCCCCAGCGGCAAAATCGCATCTATTACCAACGAGCGGCAATTTTCGGCCGCGATGATCACGGAGGAAACACAGCTGATATTCGTCGACGAGTGGTCGCAGGGTACCTTGCAGTCAGATCTCGCCAAAACCATTTTGCAGGGAGGTTGGATGGTGACGGCCGTGAAGCACGGATCGCCTAGATGTGTAATGAATAACAGCCCCTTCTACATCACAACAAACCACGTTCCAGATTTTGGTCGGGAGGACGAAAATGTTAAACGGCGCATCGCAGTCTTCGAGACGTCATCACTGCCCCAAACCCTGCCAGGAGTTGATCGGTGGATTTACGACCATGCGATGGATTGTGTGGCATGGATGGCTAACGAAATTAACGCCCATCGCGCTCTGATAGATGCAGAAGAATTATGGTACGAACCTGAGAACGCTGAAGACCACATCATCGAGAATAACGAGGGAATCAAACTCTTTGTACCCTCACGGATGAGCGAGATTAGCCACACTGACTTGGAAGAAGAGGATACCAGTACAAGTGAGTACATGCCACGGGAACAAAACGTAATCCACAGACGTTTCGAGTTGGAGTTTAATCGACAACGTATTACCCGAAAACGGCGTTCAAGGGAAACCAATCCTTACCGTGACCTGCAGTACTTTTCTGACGGAGAAAACACCCCATGTCAGTTAGAAAGCGAAGTTGAGGAAGCAGACAACGATATGCCATTCATTCCGTCCCCCGTGCCTTCCGTGGACCGGTTTCGACTCGATCGAAAAACACCACAACGTGCACAACGCCAGAAAACGTTACCTGCTAACAACTCGCCAACAGACGGGGACTACTCAGCGCAAAGTGACCAGGAAGAGCGTTGCTGCATACCGTCCGTTGTTGAAGAAGACAGAGCAAGCAAATTTGCCAATCAACAACTTGGAGAAGGACCTTCGACTTCCGCAGCAAGAGACATTCAACAAAATGACGACGAAGGTACAACCTTTTCCGAAGAACCACCATCAAAAGCAATACGCGAAAACTACACCTCAAAGTCACTGGAAAATGTCGTCGAGCAGTGCTCTCCCGAAGATACCAATTGTGAGGATACTGTGGAGAATGAGGAGCGCAGCGCTAGCCAAGAATCCTTCCTTGGGCGCATTTTGACGCCTTCCTGTTGGGTTCTGAACGATGCAAAATATTTAGCAAAGGTAAAGGAACTGCTAAGAGAGAACTTTAACGTCCAAAACCTGACGCGCGTCCACGCAATCTCGTTCATTGAACGGAGACGGAAGGCGGCGATGAAAAGGGATAAAAAAGAAAGAGAATTTTGGACGCAAGCCGAACCAGAAGTAGACGCATGGATGCTCGTTATCGGCCAGCGACGTGATGTGTTTGATTTAGACACCTTGGTAGAAAAACACCCGGAAACATATGAATTCGTTCAGCGAGTTCGACGGACAGTGCAAGTTCAGGTCCTCCCATATTCATGTCCCGTTTACCAGGCACTTGAAAAACCAACGAAAGGCGCCGGCGAAGGTAAAGAGGAGAGAAAAAGCAAAGAGCAAGAAGAAGACGAAGAAGAAGAACAAGAAGAAGAAGAAGAAGAAGAAGAAGTAGACAGTCAAGGCTTACCCCATCGCCCTCACTTAAGTTCCCAGACTTACTGGACAAAGATAAAACGATGGAGACCGTGGTGAAATGAAGTTTTTTTCATGGTTTTTTTCAGTTGTTCTTGTATATTTCTTAATTATGAACAAAAATCCAACCAATCTTATAACTTATAACGTTGAACAGCAAGTTAACATTCTAGTGTTTGCTTTAAGAAAGCATTAGCGAAAAGCAAGCGGTTTAATGTAAGGTGTCTATCTAGCTACACTGGATAACATCTCCTTTATTGTGTGTTTTTTTTAAATGATGCTGTTAATTAGTATTGAATTTAACAGTTTCTCACTCTTTAAGAAACCTTCGAGTTAAAGGATTTAAAGTCGATTATAACTTTAAACAAACGATGTATATAAGCCCCCACTGAATTTTGAAGCGGAATTTCTTATAGAACGAGGCATACACACAAATACTACAGGATGTTCCAAATCTGCATCCATCGTTGTCATAAAAAATAAAAGAGCGAAGAGAATGGTGTTATATTATGTTGCCTCGTTCTTTTAAAAATCCCGCTTATATATACTTTAATACATACTTTGAAACATGCCTCATTTAGATTAAAATTTTGCACCGGCAGTTTATTAGTAACGGGAATAATGTGGTAATGTCGACACAGTAACAATTCTTATCATCGGTGTTCTATAAAAGGTTAAGTTAGCTTACGTCTCATTCATAAGAACGTAATATATTGTTATACCGACTGGCTACCGTAGTTCAGTAGCCAGTGGTTTACAGGGCGTAGCCAGGTGATAGCCAGTCAATTTAACAAGGTTTTCATCTAGTAGCCAGGTAGCCAGTTGTTCTGAATATCAATAAAGATATAGATCTAATTTGCATATAGAGTTAATATATTCTGACCGACTGGCTACCGTAGCTCGGTAGCCAGTAGTTTACAGGGCGTAGTCAGGTGGTAGCCAGTCAATTTAACAAGGTTTTCATCTAGTAGCCAGGTTGCCCGTTCTTCTGAATATCAATAAAGTTATAGATGTAATTTGCGGCATAATATATATATAACCTCGTTCTATCGGAAATCCAGATCTTACTACGTCTAAAGTGAATTTTGAAGCGGAATTTTTTAAAGAACGAGGCATACACATACAAATACAACAATATATATCACATCTGTACATCGTTCTCATAAAATAAAAATAGAAGAGTAAAGAGAATGGTCGATGAGTTATATTATGTTGTATGCATGTGTATGCCTCGTTCTTTTAAAACCCCCGCTTATATATACTTTAATACATATACTTTGACCCATGCCTCGTTTACCTTAGAATTTGCACCAGCAATTTATTAAGTATAACGGGAATGATATATCATGATGTTTACACGATAACAATTCTTAAATCGGTATTCTAATAGTCTAAGTTAGTTTACGTCTCGTTGATAAGAACTTAATATATTCTGACCGACTGGCTACCGTAGCTCAGTAGCCAGTGGTCTACAGGGCGTAGCCAGGTGGTAGCCAGTCAATTTAACAAGGTTTTCATCTAGTAGCCAGGTAGCCAGTTGTTCTGAATATCAATTAAGTTATAGATCTAATTTACATATAGAGTTAATATATTCTGACCGACTGGCTACCGTAGTTCAGTAGCCAGTCGTTCGCATAGCGTAGCCAGGTGGTAGCCAGTCAATTTAACAAGGTTTTCATCTAGTAGCCAGGTAGCCCGTTGTTCTGAATATCAATTAATTTAAGTTAGATCTCATTTACATATATATTATGTATTCTCTCGCATTAAATATAACCGTCTTTTGTCAAACAAAAACGGCAATTTTGACACGTTTTGTTCCGATTCAATAATCTGAAGTAAAGTGTGTGTAATGAACCCAACGTTAGCTAGCAAAAGGAACGCCTTTTCAATTTCTCGATCTATCTAATCCCAAAGGAAGAACAGCAAGATGCATAGCAGAGTATAAATATGCGAGATATATTGAAGATAGAAGTAAACACAATTAACCATCGCCGTTCATGCAGTAGTTCTTGAAATTTACCGTGGCCGTTGCATGCCTCGTCGAAATAACCGTACGATCGATTGGAAGTCTCTCGACGGGGCATTCAAGAAGCCTAGACGGTTACATCTACAGAGAGACGAAGAAGGCCTTAATCATTGCCCTGTTCCTAACTGCGACCATCCAGGATTTGCCAGTCGAAGAGGCTGTCGAAAGCACGTCAAAGTAAAACATCCTTGGTACGCGTACTTCGATGAAAAACCGACAATTCTCACCGACAATGTGAAGCCTGTAATTGAAGTTACGTCGACGAAAAGCAAACTGACACTGCCGTGTTGCTCATCGGATAACGAATTCGCTCGTTCTCTTTCGCTATGGTTGCAAAGTACAACGGGGGGAGGGAAAACGTCAAAACAAGCAGAAATTTCGGCCACGCGAGCTCTTAAATTTCTCACGTTTTGTTGCGGAGAATCGGGCGAGGAGGAGTCGACCGTGTTGTCCACCGTGCAACTTATCGACTATTTTCTGTGCTCTTCTAAATTTCTAACGGATTTTCTCGACTACCTCGAAGACACCTGGTAGATGGGTCAGTCGGGCCGACTCGGCTACGTAACAAGCATTTCTGACCTACTCGACTTCCGCAAGTTTAACTCTCCACCTGGCCCTGTCCTTCAGAACTTCTCGGTGACTGAAGTGTACATCAAGCGAGCTAAGAAGTGTCTGGCAAAGCAGATGCTATCGCACTGGACGACAGATTTGGACATTGAGACACTGGAATCGAAAAGAAGCTGGGCTTCGTTAGCCGAGTTGCAGAGAGTCGTTCCATTTCACATCGAGCGCTACAAGCAGATTTTAGAAGAGTGCAGAAAAATGTCGAATCTTGTTACGTCAACCGACTTAACATTTACCACGCGATTCCTCGCAGTATTTATGTTTGTTAAAATAAAGGGTTGTCGTCCGATGACATATCAACATTTGACAGTCACTATGTTTGAAAATGCGAAGCACAACGGTGGGATGGTAGACCAAACAATTTTTAAAACCGCTAAAAAGTACGGTTTCGATTCTTTGTATTTTGACGAAGTCAGCTTGGGAGTGGTCGACGACTATGTTCGTTTTGTCAGACCTCTTCTTCTCCCGCAATGCGAGTACTTGCTCGTAAACCGAAACGGTGCGCAATTTCAGAAATTGACTGAACTATTGAGCGTGTTGGTGTTTCAGGCCATAGGAAAGTACATTCACCCGACAAGATACAGACAGATAATAGAGACCGAAAGTGCCATTGTGTTAGACGTGGAAGAACAGAAGATGGTTTCGGAAGATCAGAAACACAGTTCGAACGTTGCCCGAGTACATTACCAGAAGTTACGTTCGCGGGATGTCGCCATGAAAGGAAAGACATGCATGGACAAGCTGCGGGGAGTCGAAGGTGAAGCAATGGACAGTTGCGTCGAGCAGTTAAAAGATGAGCCTTTGCCAAAAGAAAACGGGTATGAACAACGTCAAAGTGAAGTCGATTCTGTAAACAAAATAGCCAGACACCTGGGACGAAAGGAACCGGTGAGGTTTACCAAGCAAGAAGACAATTACATAAGAAGAGGTATCGAGAAGTTTGGACTACGCTGGTCTGCCATCGTCCGTCATCCAGCTTTTCATTTCCAAGAGAGCAGAGAAGCAAGAACATTGAGAATGAGAGCAGTAGCTTTGAAATTAATTTAACGGTGCTGCTTTCGCAAAACACAAACAACTTGATAGGTGTAACTTTTCACATAACATGTATACTGAGTGTATAATATAGTAAACATAATATGTAGACTTTCTTATAAAACGAAGAAAATATATCAGTTAAAGAGAGCCAATGTGTAGGATGAGGCCCTCTGTTCCATGCATACAGCATAATATAACTCATAAAGAATAAAACATAATCCGAAAATCGTCATCTTGTGACTTGATATTCAAGTTAAAAACAAGATAAGACAAAATGAGAGGTAATATTTCGACTCTATTTCAAAGTCATTATCAAACCCTGAAAATAATGACTCTGAAATAGAGTCGAAATATTACCTCTCATTTTGTCTTATCTTGTTTTTAACTTGAATATCAAGTCACAAGATGACGATTTTCGGATTATGTTTTATTCTTTATTTTTTAAAATTGTCGGCTGGTTATGGTTTATAATATAACTCACCGACCATTCTCTTCACTGTTCTATTTTTATTTTATGAGAACGATGTACAGATGTGATATATATTGTTGTATTTGTATGTGTATGCCTCGTTCTTTAAAAATTCCGCTTCAAAATTCAGTTTAGACGTAGTAAGATCTGGATTTCCGATAGAACGAGGTTATATATATATATTATGCCGCAAATTACATCTATAACTTTATTGATATTCAAAACAACTGAATAGAGAAAAAGCAAACGTTTATTACGCATGGTAATTGAAAGCCTCCCTGGCTAGGGTAATAGCTACCTGGCTACTAGATAAGAACCTTGTTAAATTGACTAGCTACCACCTGGCTACGCCCTGTAACCCATCTATAACTTTATTGATATTCAAAACAACTGAATAGAGAAAAAGCAAATCGTTTATTACGCATGGTAATTGAAAGCCTCCCTGGCTAGGGTAATACTTACCTGGCTACTAGATAAGAACCTTGTTAAATTGACTAGCTACCACCTGGCTACGCCCTGTAACCCACTGGCTACCGAGCTACGGTAGCCAGTCGGTCAGAATATATTAACTGTATATGTAAATTAGATCTATATCTTTATTGATATTCAGAACAACTGGCTACCTGGCTACTAGATGAAAACCTTGTTAAATTGACTGTCTACCACCTGGCTACGCCCTGTAGACCACTGGCTACTGAACTACGGTAGCCAGTCGGTCAGAATATATTAACTCTATATGTAAATTAGATCTATATCTTTATTGATATTCAGAACAACTGGCTACCTGGCTACTAGATGAAAACCTTGTTAAATTGACTGGCTACGCCCTGTAAACCACTGGCTACTGAGCTACGGTAGCCAGTCGGTCAGAATATATTAAGTTCTTATCAACGAGACGTAAACTAACTTAGACTATTAGAATACCGATTTAAGAATTGTTATCGTGTAAACATCACGACATATTATTCCCGTTATACTTAATAAATTGCTGGTGCAAAATTCTAAGGTAAACGAGGCATGGGTCAAAGTATGTATAAAGTATATATAAGCGGGATTTTTAAAAGAACGAGGCATACACATGCATACAACATAATATAACTCATCGACCATTCTCTTTACTCTTCTATTTTTATTTTATGAGAACGATGTACAGATGGTGATATATCCTGTTGTATTTGTATGTGTATGCCTCGTTCTTTAAAAAATTCCGCTTCAAAATTCACTTTAGACGTAGTAAGATCTGGATTTCCGATAGAACGAGGTTATATATATATTATGCCGCAAATTACATCTATAACTTTATTGATATTCAAAACAACTGAATAGAGAAAAAGCAAACGTTTATTACGCATGGTAATTGAAAGCCTCCCTGGCTAGGGTAATAGCTACCTGGCTACTAGATAAGAACCTTGTTAAATTGACTAGCTACCACCTGGCTACGCCCTGTAGACCACTGGCTACTGAACTACGGTAGCCAGTCGGTCAGAATATATTAACTCTATATGTAAATTAGATCTATAACTTAATTGATATTCAGAACAACTGGCTACCTGGCTACTAGATGAAAACCTTGTTAAATTGACTGGCTACGCCCTGTAAACCACTGGCTACTGAGCTACGGTAGCCAGTCGGTCAGAATATATTAAGTTCTTATCAACGAGACGTAAACTAACTTAGACTATTAGAATACCGATTTAAGAATTGTTATCGTGTAAACATCACGATATATTATTCCCGTTATACTTAATAAATTGCTGGTGCAAAGTTCTAAGGTAAACGAGGCATGGGTCAAAGTATGTATTAAAGTATATATAAGCGGGATTTTTACAAGAACGAGGCATACACATGCATACAACATAATATAACTCATCGACCATTCTCTTTACTCTTCTATTTTTATTTTATGAGAACGATGTACAGATGGTGATATATCCTGTTGTATTTGTATGTGTATGCCTCGTTCTTTAAAAAATTCCGCTTCAAAATTCACTTTAGACGTAGTAAGGTCTGGATTTCCGATAGAACGAGGTTATATATATATTATGCCGCAAATTACATCTATAACTTTATTGATATTCAAAACAACTGAATAGAGAAAAAGCAAACGTTTATTACGCATGATAATTGAAAGCCTCCCTGGCTAGGGTAATGGCTACCTGGCTACTAGATAAGAACCTTGTTAAATTGACTAGCTACCACCTGGCTATACGCTATAAGAACGACTGGCTACTGAACTATTGTTGCCGTTGCTTTGGACTATATTAACTTCTTTACTTGTTCGTATGGAAAAAAACAAACGGAACGAAATAACGTTTAACATAAAAACAAAGAGGACCAATTTAAAGCGGTCTAGCTCATGCGGAACTACTTGTTCCTATGAGAACGAATAAAGGGAACGAAATAACCTTTAGAAAAAGCAACAAAGAGGTCCTATTTAAAGCGCTCTAGCTCATGCGGAACAATTTGTTCTTAATTGAGGCCCGTTCCTATTTTGAACATCGGAACAAAACCTTTCCGAATTCAAATGAGAACGAAACGTTCCGCTTGAATATGTTCCTTTTCAAAGAGGAACAAACGCAGCGAGTACCGAAATCTGAGCGGTACAAAAAGTTCCTCTAGATTGCGTTCCTAAAATCAAAACAACGTACTTCCAACCTTCAGGCGAAATTTAAATTTCGTTCTCATTTATTCATAACCGCACCCAATGATCTGTTTTAGCGATAGTTATAACCCCAATGGACCTATACACTTTTCGTAACGACAGTTTTTTGTAAAAACAAAGCACTGGCGAACACTACAACACAAAACAACACAACAAATAAGAACAAATATATGGAAATGACGACAACAATACCAACAACACCAACAACACCAACACCAACACCAACACTACCAACACTACCAACACCAACACCAACACCACCAACACCACCAACACCACCACCGCCAACATATTTATACAATACTAATTTAAGATGTATCCGAATGTTAGTGACGAAAACACATAAAAATGCCACAAAGGAGGCTAAATCAGCTAAAAATAACTTTGACAAGAAAATACTAACTTAATTTTTGGTTTCTGAAAAAAAATAAATTGTTGCGTGGTTTCGTATATATAAATGAAATGATAGGGAAATGCTCCATGCTCAAGCTTCAACCTTGCGTAGCTAACAAAGACGCTCGGTGACCCCACTTTTTCTTCAATTATTAATATCCTCCATCAGCTCCAAAAACATATAATAGAAAGAATGTGGACATTCTTATATCGGAAAAATGTTTGCCAATTGTTATTTTCGTCAAATGTTTTCCTATTATTTGTCTTCTATTAATATGTATAATACTGTAGTTGAATCCATCTAAAATATCAAATATTTTCCCAGTCAGTATAAACTAAGTGCTTTTATGAAGGATTTTTCAAGATAACAAGACGAATCAAATAGCTCAAAAGTTGGAAACCATCATGGTTTACTGGCAGCTGTATTTTCAAACGAGTTTGGTGGCCGTAACTTTCACTTCCAGAAAAATTGAGGAATTAGCTTAATCATTCTATTACATAATTATGTGCACACTGTTTTACAAACAACTAAGTTTGCTAAATCCTAATGCTATTGTTTGTTTTCTAGTTCTTTGGTTTTTACTCGTGCTGATAATGGAGATCTTATTCGATTTTTTATTGATAAGGGAACAGACACAATCATTTATCATAACGACAGCTCACCATTGTCTATGGCAGTTGACTCAGAGAATGAAGTTATTTACTGGGTGAAGTATCAAACAAGTGATGATACTCATGTTCTCATGAAAACATTTTTTAACGGATCAACTTCAAAATTAAAAGATTACCCTGGTCCAACAAGTACAGTAAAGATTGCAATTGGCGATGATGATTTTTATGTCCTGGATAGTACTGGAGGTCGTGTCGATCGTTTTGACAGAGAAACGACATCTTTGCAACACTCTTTTCAAGTCGATGATACCCCAAATGACTTAACTGTAGTTCAAGGTGAGTACATACTAAACTATCAGGGTCGCAGGAAAACCTTGATGTTGTATTTTTGCAACTAATTCCAGTCCTACAATTATATTCCACAAAAAACCCAACATTTACAACATACAGTTAACCAAGGAAAAGAACACGTGACTGTAAGCTCCTAACGTCATTCAACAATTATATTATCGATAATCGCTCTGTTGTCGGTTTTTTCAGTTTATAAGCAGACGCAGCACTTGATATGTTGTTTGCAAAATTAATCGTGATTCGTTTTAATGTATCTATTATTATTATTATTATTATTATTATTATTATTATTAATATTATTATTATTATTATTATTATTATTATTATTATTATTATTATTATTATTATTATTATTAATTTATTATTATTATTATTATTATTATTATTATTATTATTATTATTATTATTATCATCCAACTTCCTTTTTATTCTGAGTCTTCCAGGATTCCAACAGCCTGTTTCGTTCATCTATAAATGTAATTTGTAAACATGTTAGCAATTTTTAAACCATAATTATAAACCTCAGGCTTCAGCTATTTTGCACTATAATTTTTTTGTGTAATAATAAATCATCATAACCGACGTTTCGTAGACGTTCGTCAAGCTCAAGTAAACTCAGAAAAGATTTCCGAGAGCCACTCTCCGGGGATCAGAAATCTTTTTTGAGAATACAACAGCTCGGCGGACGGCGGACGACTGTCGAACGTCTGTTACATTACATCAAGCTCGAAAATGTACTACACGCACTACTGTCATGTATACATACAACTTATATCAATAAATTATCAAATTATCATCATCATAGCGCGTGTACCGTAAATTGCATAATTTCTTATTTATTTTAAAGATTTGGACGAATGTTGCGTTGGCGGTTACTGTCACAATGCAACCTGCACAAATACTCCTGGAAGCTATTTCTGCACTTGTAAACTAGGATTTACTGGAAACTCGACATATTGTGAAGGTAAAATAAATGAGAATACTATTGCGTTATTGATAGAAAAATAAACAAAAATTATCTTCCGAAGTCTGGACCTTAAAATGCATATGACATAAAAATTAAGTTTGTCACATTTAAAAAAACAACTCCACTTAAAATGACAATGTAACATCTTTTGCAGTTTTTGGTTTCGTTGCATCATTTTTGATATACTTCAGTTTGTTTAAAATGCATATGTCACAAGCTGTGACGTACATGTGCATAATGACTTATTGGTTTAGTTTAACAACTTTAATTCAGTGACACACACTAAATAAGGCTTGACACGAACGGGACGAGGTCCCATGCAAGGTATCAGCCTGGCTAAAAATTTACAGACTACTAGCGTTAACTATTATAACTATTATATACAAACATTTAAAATAGATAAAATTAGGAACGACAAGGACACATCCTACACAATGAATAAGTGCAGGGTAAAACTGGATCGAATGTTGTTGTCAAAAGTTCCTTGTAAGTCTTGTACAAGAATGTTTTAAAACTACCAAGAGTTACAAATATACAAGATGGAGCTAACTTGAGAATTAAGTTCCATAGATGAACAATTCTGTTAAATTACGACGTTTTAAAAGTACTAGTTTTGCAAAAAGGGGTCTGTAAGTACATTGATGAACCCCGTCTTGTTCTACTACAGACAATAGGTGTAAAAATACTTGTATCAAGGTCAATTAGACCATATCTACCTTTGTAATAAAAAGTCAAATCTTTGATCTCTCTATTATAAGAAAGTGGCAGGAGATCTAGTTTTAAAATCCACACCGAAGCACGTCGTTGTACACCTTCAATTCTTTTCTTCAATGTAGCAGTTTCAGGGGCCCATACTTGAGAACCATAACTCAATTGCGATTTAACTGGGGATAGATACAAAGCTCTCCTAACTCGCGTGTCAGGTAAATCATAGCAAGTCCGTGTCAGGAGACCCAGACATTTATTTGCAGTAGATCGAATTCGTGTGATATGAGAATCCCACTTAAGATTGTAGGTTATAGTTATCCCCAAATCTCTTTCTTCATCACAGCGAACAAAATACTCCCCTGAGGTACACCAGAGGTAACAGGGGTCCATTCAGAAGCGACATTTTCTAGCACCACACGTTGGCATCTATCAGTTAAATAATCCTTAAACCAGAGCAATATTGAACCTCTGAGTCCGTGCGCGTAAAGTTTTTGAAATTCTTTTTGCAAATTATTCCTTTTTGAATGAATTAAGCAGAACTGAATTTCAAAAATTCTCCAACATATTTCTATATGCGGGTATGGAAAATGCGGGTATGGAAAATGCGGGTATAGAAAGTGCGGGTATGGAAAATGCGGGTATGGAAAGTGCGGGTATGGAAAATGCGGGTATGGAAAATGCGGATAGTAATTTTAATGAATAATAATTTTATATATATATTTTTGCATATCGTTGTTAGACAACCGGTTGCTAAGGACATTACTCCGGTCGGAGAAACTTTTTCACAAAACATATTTCTGTACTATATATATTGCAAAAAGGTATAAAATGAAAACAAAAAATTAAAAGGACCGAGCAAGCTTGTGAGGAAAACTACCAAAAAAAGAAGGAAACTTCCTTTGGTGCGGAATGTCGCTGGCAAAAAAAATTGAAGGACATCGGGACACAGATTTCATCTATAAATGTAATTTGTAAACATGTTAGCAATTTTTAAACCATAATTATAAACCTCAGGCTTCGGCTATTTTGCACTATAATTTTTTTATGTAATAATAAATCATCATAACCGACGTTTCGTAGACGTTCGTCAAGCTCAAGTAAACTCAGAAAAGATTTCCGAGAGCCGCTCTCCGGGATCAGAAATCTGTTTTGAGAATACAACAGCTTGGCGGACGACTGTCGAACGTCTGTTACATTACATCAAGCTTGAAAATGTACTACACGCACTACTGTCATGTATACATACAACTTATCATACCAATAAATTATCAAATTATCATCATCATAGTGCGTGTACCGTAAATTGCATAATTTCTTATTTATTTTAAAGATTTGGACGAATGTTGCGTTGGCGGTTACTGTCACGACAATGCAACCTGCACAAATACTCCTGGAAGCTATTTCTGCACTTGTAAACTAGGATTTACTGGAAACTCGACATATTGTGAAGGTAAAATAAATGAGAATACTATTGCGTTATCGATAGAAAAATAAACAAAAATTGTCTTCCGAAGTCTAGACCTTAAAATGCATATGACATAACAATTAAGTTTGTCACATTTAAAAAAACAACTCCACTTAAAATGACAATGTAACATCTTTTGCAGTTTTTGGTTTCGTTGCATCATTTTTGATATACTTCAGTTTGTTTAAAATGCATATGTCACAAGCTGTGACGTACATGTGCATAATGACTTATTGGTTTAGTTAACAACTTTAATTCAGTGACACACACTAAATAAGGCTTGACACGAACGGGAAGAGGTCCCATGCAAGGTATCAGCCTGGCTAAAAATTTACAGACTACTAGCGTTAACTATTATAACTATTATATACAAACATTTAAAATAGATAAAATTAGGAATGACAAGAACACGTCCTACACAATGAATAAGTGCAGGGTAAATCTGGATCGAATGTTGTTGTCAAAAGTTCCTTGTAAGTCTTGTACAAGAATGTTTTAAAACTACCAAGAGTTACAAATATACAAGACGGAGCTAACTTGAGAATTAAGTTCCATAGATGAACAATTCTGTTAAAGTACGACGTTTTAAAAGTACTAGTTTTGCAAAAAGGGGTCTGTAAGTACATTGATGAACCCCGTCTTGTTCTACTACAGACAATAGGTGTAAAAATATTTGTATCAAGGTCAATTAGACCATATCTACATTTGTAATAAAAAGTCAAATCTTTGATCTCTCTATCATAAGAAAGTGGCAGGAGATCTAGTTTCTTTAAGCGATCCACGTAAGCTAAGTCCCCGCGTTTAAGTCTTAAAATCCACACCGAAGCACGTCGTTGTACACCTTCAATTCTTTTCTTCAATGTAGCAGTTTCAGGGGCCCATACTTGAGAACCATAACTTAATTGCGATTTAACTGGGGATAGATACAAAGCTCTCCTAACTCGCGTGTCAGGTAAATCATAGCAAGTCCGTTTCAGGAGACCCAGACATTTATTTGCAGTAGATCGAATTCGTGTGATATGAGAATCCCACTTAAGATTGTAGGTTATAGTTATCCCCAAATCTCTTTCTTCATCACAGCGAACAAAATACTCCCCTGAGGTACACCAGAGGTAACAGGGGTCCATTCAGAAGCGACATTTTCTAGCACCACACGTTGGCATCTATCAGTTAAATAATCCTTAAACCAGAGCAATATTGAACCTCTGGGTCCGTGCGCGTAAAGTTTTTGAAATTCTTCTTGCAAATTATTCCTTTTTGAATGAATTAAGCAGAACTGAATTTCAAAAATTCTCCAACATATTTCTATATGCGGGTATGGAAAATGCGGGTATGGAAAATGCGGGTATAGAAAGTGCGGGTATGGAAAGTGCGGGTATGGAAAATGCGGGTATGGAAAATGCGGGTAGTAATTTTAATGAATAATAATTTTATATATATATTTTTGCATATCGTTGTTAGACAACCGGTTGCTAAGGACATTACTCCAGTCGGAGAAACTTTTTCACAAAACATATTTCTGTACTATATATATTGCAAAAAGGTATAAAATGAAAACAAAAAATTAAAAGGACCGAGCAAGCTTGTGAGGAAAACTACCAAAAAAAGAAGGAAACTTCCTTTGGTGCGGAATGTCGCTGGCAAAAAAAATTGAAGGACATCGGGACACAGATTTCATCTATAAATGTAATTTGTAAACATGTTAGCAATTTTTAAACCATAATTATAAACCTCAGGCTTCGGCTATTTTGCACTATAATTTTTTTATGTAATAATAAATCATCATAACCGACGTTTCGTAGACGTTCGTCAAGCTCAAGTAAACTCAGAAAAGATTTCCGAGAGCCGCTCTCCGGGATCAGAAATCTGTTTTGAGAATACAACAGCTTGGCGGACGACTGTCGAACGTCTGTTACATTACATCAAGCTTGAAAATGTACTACACGCACTACTGTCATGTATACATACAACTTATCATACCAATAAATTATCAAATTATCATCATCATAGTGCGTGTACCGTAAATTGCATAATTTCTTATTTATTTTAAAGATTTGGACGAATGTTGCGTTGGCGGTTACTGTCACGACAATGCAACCTGCACAAATACTCCTGGAAGCTATTTCTGCACTTGTAAACTAGGATTTACTGGAAACTCGACATATTGTGAAGGTAAAATAAATGAGAATACTATTGCGTTATCGATAGAAAAATAAACAAAAATTGTCTTCCGAAGTCTAGACCTTAAAATGCATATGACATAACAATTAAGTTTGTCACATTTAAAAAAACAACTCCACTTAAAATGACAATGTAACATCTTTTGCAGTTTTTGGTTTCGTTGCATCATTTTTGATATACTTCAGTTTGTTTAAAATGCATATGTCACAAGCTGTGACGTACATGTGCATAATGACTTATTGGTTTAGTTAACAACTTTAATTCAGTGACACACACTAAATAAGGCTTGACACGAACGGGAAGAGGTCCCATGCAAGGTATCAGCCTGGCTAAAAATTTACAGACTACTAGCGTTAACTATTATAACTATTATATACAAACATTTAAAATAGATAAAATTAGGAATGACAAGAACACGTCCTACACAATGAATAAGTGCAGGGTAAATCTGGATCGAATGTTGTTGTCAAAAGTTCCTTGTAAGTCTTGTACAAGAATGTTTTAAAACTACCAAGAGTTACAAATATACAAGACGGAGCTAACTTGAGAATTAAGTTCCATAGATGAACAATTCTGTTAAAGTACGACGTTTTAAAAGTACTAGTTTTGCAAAAAGGGGTCTGTAAGTACATTGATGAACCCCGTCTTGTTCTACTACAGACAATAGGTGTAAAAATATTTGTATCAAGGTCAATTAGACCATATCTACATTTGTAATAAAAAGTCAAATCTTTGATCTCTCTATCATAAGAAAGTGGCAGGAGATCTAGTTTCTTTAAGCGATCCACGTAAGCTAAGTCCCCGCGTTTAAGTCTTAAAATCCACACCGAAGCACGTCGTTGTACACCTTCAATTCTTTTCTTCAATGTAGCAGTTTCAGGGGCCCATACTTGAGAACCATAACTTAATTGCGATTTAACTGGGGATAGATACAAAGCTCTCCTAACTCGCGTGTCAGGTAAATCATAGCAAGTCCGTTTCAGGAGACCCAGACATTTATTTGCAGTAGATCGAATTCGTGTGATATGAGAATCCCACTTAAGATTGTAGGTTATAGTTATCCCCAAATCTCTTTCTTCATCACAGCGAACAAAATACTCCCCTGAGGTACACCAGAGGTAACAGGGGTCCATTCAGAAGCGACATTTTCTAGCACCACACGTTGGCATCTATCAGTTAAATAATCCTTAAACCAGAGCAATATTGAACCTCTGGGTCCGTGCGCGTAAAGTTTTTGAAATTCTTCTTGCAAATTATTCCTTTTTGAATGAATTAAGCAGAACTGAATTTCAAAAATTCTCCAACATATTTCTATATGCGGGTATGGAAAATGCGGGTATGGAAAATGCGGGTATAGAAAGTGCGGGTATGGAAAGTGCGGGTATGGAAAATGCGGGTATGGAAAATGCGGGTAGTAATTTTAATGAATAATAATTTTATATATATATTTTTGCATATCGTTGTTAGACAACCGGTTGCTAAGGACATTACTCCAGTCGGAGAAACTTTTTCACAAAACATATTTCTGTACTATATATATTGCAAAAAGGTATAAAATGAAAACAAAAAATTAAAAGGACCGAGCAAGCTTGTGAGGAAAACTACCAAAAAAAGAAGGAAACTTCCTTTGGTGCGGAATGTCGCTGGCAAAAAAAATTGAAGGACATCGGGACACAGATTTCATCTATAAATGTAATTTGTAAACATGTTAGCAATTTTTAAACCATAATTATAAACCTCAGGCTTCGGCTATTTTGCACTATAATTTTTTTATGTAATAATAAATCATCATAACCGACGTTTCGTAGACGTTCGTCAAGCTCAAGTAAACTCAGAAAAGATTTCCGAGAGCCGCTCTCCGGGATCAGAAATCTGTTTTGAGAATACAACAGCTTGGCGGACGACTGTCGAACGTCTGTTACATTACATCAAGCTTGAAAATGTACTACACGCACTACTGTCATGTATACATACAACTTATCATACCAATAAATTATCAAATTATCATCATCATAGTGCGTGTACCGTAAATTGCATAATTTCTTATTTATTTTAAAGATTTGGACGAATGTTGCGTTGGCGGTTACTGTCACGACAATGCAACCTGCACAAATACTCCTGGAAGCTATTTCTGCACTTGTAAACTAGGATTTACTGGAAACTCGACATATTGTGAAGGTAAAATAAATGAGAATACTATTGCGTTATCGATAGAAAAATAAACAAAAATTGTCTTCCGAAGTCTAGACCTTAAAATGCATATGACATAACAATTAAGTTTGTCACATTTAAAAAAACAACTCCACTTAAAATGACAATGTAACATCTTTTGCAGTTTTTGGTTTCGTTGCATCATTTTTGATATACTTCAGTTTGTTTAAAATGCATATGTCACAAGCTGTGACGTACATGTGCATAATGACTTATTGGTTTAGTTAACAACTTTAATTCAGTGACACACACTAAATAAGGCTTGACACGAACGGGAAGAGGTCCCATGCAAGGTATCAGCCTGGCTAAAAATTTACAGACTACTAGCGTTAACTATTATAACTATTATATACAAACATTTAAAATAGATAAAATTAGGAATGACAAGAACACGTCCTACACAATGAATAAGTGCAGGGTAAATCTGGATCGAATGTTGTTGTCAAAAGTTCCTTGTAAGTCTTGTACAAGAATGTTTTAAAACTACCAAGAGTTACAAATATACAAGACGGAGCTAACTTGAGAATTAAGTTCCATAGATGAACAATTCTGTTAAAGTACGACGTTTTAAAAGTACTAGTTTTGCAAAAAGGGGTCTGTAAGTACATTGATGAACCCCGTCTTGTTCTACTACAGACAATAGGTGTAAAAATATTTGTATCAAGGTCAATTAGACCATATCTACATTTGTAATAAAAAGTCAAATCTTTGATCTCTCTATCATAAGAAAGTGGCAGGAGATCTAGTTTCTTTAAGCGATCCACGTAAGCTAAGTCCCCGCGTTTAAGTCTTAAAATCCACACCGAAGCACGTCGTTGTACACCTTCAATTCTTTTCTTCAATGTAGCAGTTTCAGGGGCCCATACTTGAGAACCATAACTTAATTGCGATTTAACTGGGGATAGATACAAAGCTCTCCTAACTCGCGTGTCAGGTAAATCATAGCAAGTCCGTTTCAGGAGACCCAGACATTTATTTGCAGTAGATCGAATTCGTGTGATATGAGAATCCCACTTAAGATTGTAGGTTACAGTTATCCCCAAATCTCTTTCTTCATCACAGCGAACAAAATACTCCCCTGAGGTACACCAGAGGTAACAGGGGTCCATTCAGAAGCGACATTTTCTAGCACCACACGTTGGCATCTATCAGTTAAATAATCCTTAAACCAGAGCAATATTGAACCTCTGGGTCCGTGCGCGTAAAGTTTTTGAAATTCTTCTTGCAAATTATTCCTTTTTGAATGAATTAAGCAGAACTGAATTTCAAAAATTCTCCAACATATTTCTATATGCGGGTATGGAAAATGCGGGTATGGAAAATGCGGGTATAGAAAGTGCGGGTATGGAAAGTGCGGGTATGGAAAATGCGGGTATGGAAAATGCGGGTAGTAATTTTAATGAATAATAATTTTATATATATATTTTTGCATATCGTTGTTAGACAACCGGTTGCTAAGGACATTACTCCAGTCGGAGAAACTTTTTCACAAAACATATTTCTGTACTATATATATTGCAAAAAGGTATAAAATGAAAACAAAAAATTAAAAGGACCGAGCAAGCTTGTGAGGAAAACTACCAAAAAAAGAAGGAAACTTCCTTTGGTGCGGAATGTCGCTGGCAAAAAAAATTGAAGGACATCGGGACACAGATTTCATCTATAAATGTAATTTGTAAACATGTTAGCAATTTTTAAACCATAATTATAAACCTCAGGCTTCGGCTATTTTGCACTATAATTTTTTTATGTAATAATAAATCATCATAACCGACGTTTCGTAGACGTTCGTCAAGCTCAAGTAAACTCAGAAAAGATTTCCGAGAGCCGCTCTCCGGGATCAGAAATCTGTTTTGAGAATACAACAGCTTGGCGGACGACTGTCGAACGTCTGTTACATTACATCAAGCTTGAAAATGTACTACACGCACTACTGTCATGTATACATACAACTTATCATACCAATAAATTATCAAATTATCATCATCATAGTGCGTGTACCGTAAATTGCATAATTTCTTATTTATTTTAAAGATTTGGACGAATGTTGCGTTGGCGGTTACTGTCACGACAATGCAACCTGCACAAATACTCCTGGAAGCTATTTCTGCACTTGTAAACTAGGATTTACTGGAAACTCGACATATTGTGAAGGTAAAATAAATGAGAATACTATTGCGTTATCGATAGAAAAATAAACAAAAATTGTCTTCCGAAGTCTAGACCTTAAAATGCATATGACATAACAATTAAGTTTGTCACATTTAAAAAAACAACTCCACTTAAAATGACAATGTAACATCTTTTGCAGTTTTTGGTTTCGTTGCATCATTTTTGATATACTTCAGTTTGTTTAAAATGCATATGTCACAAGCTGTGACGTACATGTGCATAATGACTTATTGGTTTAGTTAACAACTTTAATTCAGTGACACACACTAAATAAGGCTTGACACGAACGGGAAGAGGTCCCATGCAAGGTATCAGCCTGGCTAAAAATTTACAGACTACTAGCGTTAACTATTATAACTATTATATACAAACATTTAAAATAGATAAAATTAGGAATGACAAGAACACGTCCTACACAATGAATAAGTGCAGGGTAAATCTGGATCGAATGTTGTTGTCAAAAGTTCCTTGTAAGTCTTGTACAAGAATGTTTTAAAACTACCAAGAGTTACAAATATACAAGACGGAGCTAACTTGAGAATTAAGTTCCATAGATGAACAATTCTGTTAAAGTACGACGTTTTAAAAGTACTAGTTTTGCAAAAAGGGGTCTGTAAGTACATTGATGAACCCCGTCTTGTTCTACTACAGACAATAGGTGTAAAAATATTTGTATCAAGGTCAATTAGACCATATCTACATTTGTAATAAAAAGTCAAATCTTTGATCTCTCTATCATAAGAAAGTGGCAGGAGATCTAGTTTCTTTAAGCGATCCACGTAAGCTAAGTCCCCGCGTTTAAGTCTTAAAATCCACACCGAAGCACGTCGTTGTACACCTTCAATTCTTTTCTTCAATGTAGCAGTTTCAGGGGCCCATACTTGAGAACCATAACTTAATTGCGATTTAACTGGGGATAGATACAAAGCTCTCCTAACTCGCGTGTCAGGTAAATCATAGCAAGTCCGTTTCAGGAGACCCAGACATTTATTTGCAGTAGATCGAATTCGTGTGATATGAGAATCCCACTTAAGATTGTAGGTTATAGTTATCCCCAAATCTCTTTCTTCATCACAGCGAACAAAATACTCCCCTGAGGTACACCAGAGGTAACAGGGGTCCATTCAGAAGCGACATTTTCTAGCACCACACGTTGGCATCTATCAGTTAAATAATCCTTAAACCAGAGCAATATTGAACCTCTGGGTCCGTGCGCGTAAAGTTTTTGAAATTCTTCTTGCAAATTATTCCTTTTTGAATGAATTAAGCAGAACTGAATTTCAAAAATTCTCCAACATATTTCTATATGCGGGTATGGAAAATGCGGGTATGGAAAATGCGGGTATAGAAAGTGCGGGTATGGAAAGTGCGGGTATGGAAAATGCGGGTATGGAAAATGCGGGTAGTAATTTTAATGAATAATAATTTTATATATATATTTTTGCATATCGTTGTTAGACAACCGGTTGCTAAGGACATTACTCCAGTCGGAGAAACTTTTTCACAAAACATATTTCTGTACTATATATATTGCAAAAAGGTATAAAATGAAAACAAAAAATTAAAAGGACCGAGCAAGCTTGTGAGGAAAACTACCAAAAAAAGAAGGAAACTTCCTTTGGTGCGGAATGTCGCTGGCAAAAAAAATTGAAGGACATCGGGACACAGATTTCATCTATAAATGTAATTTGTAAACATGTTAGCAATTTTTAAACCATAATTATAAACCTCAGGCTTCGGCTATTTTGCACTATAATTTTTTTATGTAATAATAAATCATCATAACCGACGTTTCGTAGACGTTCGTCAAGCTCAAGTAAACTCAGAAAAGATTTCCGAGAGCCGCTCTCCGGGATCAGAAATCTGTTTTGAGAATACAACAGCTTGGCGGACGACTGTCGAACGTCTGTTACATTACATCAAGCTTGAAAATGTACTACACGCACTACTGTCATGTATACATACAACTTATCATACCAATAAATTATCAAATTATCATCATCATAGTGCGTGTACCGTAAATTGCATAATTTCTTATTTATTTTAAAGATTTGGACGAATGTTGCGTTGGCGGTTACTGTCACGACAATGCAACCTGCACAAATACTCCTGGAAGCTATTTCTGCACTTGTAAACTAGGATTTACTGGAAACTCGACATATTGTGAAGGTAAAATAAATGAGAATACTATTGCGTTATCGATAGAAAAATAAACAAAAATTGTCTTCCGAAGTCTAGACCTTAAAATGCATATGACATAACAATTAAGTTTGTCACATTTAAAAAAACAACTCCACTTAAAATGACAATGTAACATCTTTTGCAGTTTTTGGTTTCGTTGCATCATTTTTGATATACTTCAGTTTGTTTAAAATGCATATGTCACAAGCTGTGACGTACATGTGCATAATGACTTATTGGTTTAGTTAACAACTTTAATTCAGTGACACACACTAAATAAGGCTTGACACGAACGGGAAGAGGTCCCATGCAAGGTATCAGCCTGGCTAAAAATTTACAGACTACTAGCGTTAACTATTATAACTATTATATACAAACATTTAAAATAGATAAAATTAGGAATGACAAGAACACGTCCTACACAATGAATAAGTGCAGGGTAAATCTGGATCGAATGTTGTTGTCAAAAGTTCCTTGTAAGTCTTGTACAAGAATGTTTTAAAACTACCAAGAGTTACAAATATACAAGACGGAGCTAACTTGAGAATTAAGTTCCATAGATGAACAATTCTGTTAAAGTACGACGTTTTAAAAGTACTAGTTTTGCAAAAAGGGGTCTGTAAGTACATTGATGAACCCCGTCTTGTTCTACTACAGACAATAGGTGTAAAAATATTTGTATCAAGGTCAATTAGACCATATCTACATTTGTAATAAAAAGTCAAATCTTTGATCTCTCTATCATAAGAAAGTGGCAGGAGATCTAGTTTCTTTAAGCGATCCACGTAAGCTAAGTCCCCGCGTTTAAGTCTTAAAATCCACACCGAAGCACGTCGTTGTACACCTTCAATTCTTTTCTTCAATGTAGCAGTTTCAGGGGCCCATACTTGAGAACCATAACTTAATTGCGATTTAACTGGGGATAGATACAAAGCTCTCCTAACTCGCGTGTCAGGTAAATCATAGCAAGTCCGTTTCAGGAGACCCAGACATTTATTTGCAGTAGATCGAATTCGTGTGATATGAGAATCCCACTTAAGATTGTAGGTTACAGTTATCCCCAAATCTCTTTCTTCATCACAGCGAACAAAATACTCCCCTGAGGTACACCAGAGGTAACAGGGGTCCATTCAGAAGCGACATTTTCTAGCACCACACGTTGGCATCTATCAGTTAAATAATCCTTAAACCAGAGCAATATTGAACCTCTGGGTCCGTGCGCGTAAAGTTTTTGAAATTCTTCTTGCAAATTATTCCTTTTTGAATGAATTAAGCAGAACTGAATTTCAAAAATTCTCCAACATATTTCTATATGCGGGTATGGAAAATGCGGGTATGGAAAATGCGGGTATAGAAAGTGCGGGTATGGAAAGTGCGGGTATGGAAAATGCGGGTATGGAAAATGCGGGTAGTAATTTTAATGAATAATAATTTTATATATATATTTTTGCATATCGTTGTTAGACAACCGGTTGCTAAGGACATTACTCCAGTCGGAGAAACTTTTTCACAAAACATATTTCTGTACTATATATATTGCAAAAAGGTATAAAATGAAAACAAAAAATTAAAAGGACCGAGCAAGCTTGTGAGGAAAACTACCAAAAAAAGAAGGAAACTTCCTTTGGTGCGGAATGTCGCTGGCAAAAAAAATTGAAGGACATCGGGACACAGATTTCATCTATAAATGTAATTTGTAAACATGTTAGCAATTTTTAAACCATAATTATAAACCTCAGGCTTCGGCTATTTTGCACTATAATTTTTTTATGTAATAATAAATCATCATAACCGACGTTTCGTAGACGTTCGTCAAGCTCAAGTAAACTCAGAAAAGATTTCCGAGAGCCGCTCTCCGGGATCAGAAATCTGTTTTGAGAATACAACAGCTTGGCGGACGACTGTCGAACGTCTGTTACATTACATCAAGCTTGAAAATGTACTACACGCACTACTGTCATGTATACATACAACTTATCATACCAATAAATTATCAAATTATCATCATCATAGTGCGTGTACCGTAAATTGCATAATTTCTTATTTATTTTAAAGATTTGGACGAATGTTGCGTTGGCGGTTACTGTCACGACAATGCAACCTGCACAAATACTCCTGGAAGCTATTTCTGCACTTGTAAACTAGGATTTACTGGAAACTCGACATATTGTGAAGGTAAAATAAATGAGAATACTATTGCGTTATCGATAGAAAAATAAACAAAAATTGTCTTCCGAAGTCTAGACCTTAAAATGCATATGACATAACAATTAAGTTTGTCACATTTAAAAAAACAACTCCACTTAAAATGACAATGTAACATCTTTTGCAGTTTTTGGTTTCGTTGCATCATTTTTGATATACTTCAGTTTGTTTAAAATGCATATGTCACAAGCTGTGACGTACATGTGCATAATGACTTATTGGTTTAGTTAACAACTTTAATTCAGTGACACACACTAAATAAGGCTTGACACGAACGGGAAGAGGTCCCATGCAAGGTATCAGCCTGGCTAAAAATTTACAGACTACTAGCGTTAACTATTATAACTATTATATACAAACATTTAAAATAGATAAAATTAGGAATGACAAGAACACGTCCTACACAATGAATAAGTGCAGGGTAAATCTGGATCGAATGTTGTTGTCAAAAGTTCCTTGTAAGTCTTGTACAAGAATGTTTTAAAACTACCAAGAGTTACAAATATACAAGACGGAGCTAACTTGAGAATTAAGTTCCATAGATGAACAATTCTGTTAAAGTACGACGTTTTAAAAGTACTAGTTTTGCAAAAAGGGGTCTGTAAGTACATTGATGAACCCCGTCTTGTTCTACTACAGACAATAGGTGTAAAAATATTTGTATCAAGGTCAATTAGACCATATCTACATTTGTAATAAAAAGTCAAATCTTTGATCTCTCTATCATAAGAAAGTGGCAGGAGATCTAGTTTCTTTAAGCGATCCACGTAAGCTAAGTCCCCGCGTTTAAGTCTTAAAATCCACACCGAAGCACGTCGTTGTACACCTTCAATTCTTTTCTTCAATGTAGCAGTTTCAGGGGCCCATACTTGAGAACCATAACTTAATTGCGATTTAACTGGGGATAGATACAAAGCTCTCCTAACTCGCGTGTCAGGTAAATCATAGCAAGTCCGTTTCAGGAGACCCAGACATTTATTTGCAGTAGATCGAATTCGTGTGATATGAGAATCCCACTTAAGATTGTAGGTTATAGTTATCCCCAAATCTCTTTCTTCATCACAGCGAACAAAATACTCCCCTGAGGTACACCAGAGGTAACAGGGGTCCATTCAGAAGCGACATTTTCTAGCACCACACGTTGGCATCTATCAGTTAAATAATCCTTAAACCAGAGCAATATTGAACCTCTGGGTCCGTGCGCGTAAAGTTTTTGAAATTCTTCTTGCAAATTATTCCTTTTTGAATGAATTAAGCAGAACTGAATTTCAAAAATTCTCCAACATATTTCTATATGCGGGTATGGAAAATGCGGGTATGGAAAATGCGGGTATAGAAAGTGCGGGTATGGAAAGTGCGGGTATGGAAAATGCGGGTATGGAAAATGCGGGTAGTAATTTTAATGAATAATAATTTTATATATATATTTTTGCATATCGTTGTTAGACAACCGGTTGCTAAGGACATTACTCCAGTCGGAGAAACTTTTTCACAAAACATATTTCTGTACTATATATATTGCAAAAAGGTATAAAATGAAAACAAAAAATTAAAAGGACCGAGCAAGCTTGTGAGGAAAACTACCAAAAAAAGAAGGAAACTTCCTTTGGTGCGGAATGTCGCTGGCAAAAAAAATTGAAGGACATCGGGACACAGATTTCATCTATAAATGTAATTTGTAAACATGTTAGCAATTTTTAAACCATAATTATAAACCTCAGGCTTCGGCTATTTTGCACTATAATTTTTTTGTGTAATAATAAATCATCATAACCGACGTTTCGTAGACGTTCGTCAAGCTCAAGTAAACTCAGAAAAGATTTCCGAGAGCCGCTCTCCGGGGATCAGAAATCTTTTTTGAGAATACAACAGCTTGGCGGACGACTGTCGAACGTCTGTTACATTACATCAAGCTCGAAAATGTACTACACGCACTACTGTCATGTATACATACAACTTATCATATCAATAAATTATCAAATTATCATCATCATAGTGCGTGTACCGTAAATTGCATAATTTCTTATTTATTTTAAAGATTTGGACGAATGTTGCGTTGGCGGTTACTGTCACGACAATGCAACCTGCACAAATACTCCTGGAAGCTATTTCTGCACTTGTAAACTAGGATTTACTGGAAACTCGACATATTGTGAAGGTAAAATAAATGAGAATACTATTGCGTTATCGATAGAAAAATAAACAAAAATTATCTTCCGAAGTCTAGACCTTAAAATGCATATGACATAAAAATTAAGTTTGTCACATTTAAAAAAACAACTCCACTTAGAATGACAATGTAACATCTTTTGCAGTTTTTGGTTTCGTTGCATCATTTTTGATATACTTCAGTTTGTTTAAAATGCATATGTCACAAGCTGTGACGTACATGTGCATAATGACTTATTGGTTTACTTTAACAACTTTAATTCAGTGACACACACTAAGTAAGGCTTGACACGAACGGAACGAGGTCCCATGCAAGGTATCTGCCTGGCTAAAAATTTACAGACTACTAGCGTTAACTATTATAACTATTATATACAAACATTTAAAATAGATAAAATTAGGAATGACAAGGACACGTCCTACACAATGAATAAGTGCAGGGTAAATCTGGATCGAATGTTGTTGTCAAAAGTTCCTTGTAAGTCTTGTACAAGAATGTTTTAAAACTACCAAGAGTTACAAATATACAAGATGGAGCTAACTTGAGAATTAAGTTCCATAGATGAACAATTCTGTTAAAGTACGACGTTTTAAAAGTACTAGTTTTGCAAAAAGGGGTCTGTAAGTACATTGATGAACCCCGTCTTGTTCTACTACAGACAATAGGTGTAAAAATATTTGTATCAGGGTCAATTAGACCATATCTACATTTGTAATAAAAAGTCAAATCTTTGATCTCTCTATTCTAAGAAAGTGGCAGGAGATCTAGTTTCTTTAAGCGATCCACGTTAGCTAAGTCCCCGCGTTTAAGTCTTAAAATCCACACCGAAGCACGTCGTTGTACACCTTCAATTCTTTTCTTCAATGTAGCAGTTTCAGGGGCCCATACTTGAGAACCATAACTTAATTGCGATTTAACTAGGGATAGATACAAAGCTCTCCTAACTCGCGTGTCCGTTTCAGGAGACCCAGACATTTATTTGCAGTAGATCGAATTCGTGTGATATGAGAATCCCACTTAAGATTGTAGGTTATAGTTATCCCCAAATCTCTTTCTTCATCACAGCGAACAAAATACTCCCCTGAGGTACACCAGAGGTAACAGGGGTCCATTCAGAAGCGACATTTTCTAGCACCATACGTTGGCATCTATCAGTTAAATAATCCTTAAACCAGAGCAATATTGAACCTCTGAGTCCGTGCGCGTAACGTTTTTGAAATTCTTTTTGCAAATTATTCCTTTTTGAATGAATTAAGCAGAACTGAATTTCAAAAATTCTCCAACATATTTCTATATGCGGGTGGAAAATGCGGGTATGGAAAATGCGGGTATAGAAAGTGCGGGTATGGAAAATGCGGGTATAGAAAGTGCGGGTATGGAAAATGCGGGTAGTAATTTTTAATGAATAATAATTTTATATATATATTTTTGCATATCGTTGTTAGACAACCGGTTGCTAAGGACATTACTCCGGTCGTTAAAACTTTTTCACAAAACATATTTCTGTAGTATATATATTGCAAAAAGGTATAAAATGAAAACAAAAAATTAAAAGGACCGAGCAAGCTTGTGAGGAAAACTACCAAAAAAAGAAGGAAACTTCTGTTGCTGCGGAATGTCGCTGGCAAAAAAAATTGAAGGACATCGGGACACATACGACGGCAGAAGAAACGAAGGACGTCAAAATATATTTGAATTGAATGCCAGAATTTAGAAATTGGCAGAGCTAATGAACCATAAATCAAACATTCCGAAGACAGTGGACATCAACTTTGAACTTTGCATGAAGAACAAGACGACTCTTCGAACATGCTTGGCTTGAAAGTTGAAACCGAGGGGCAAATCACTCAAAAAATCTCGTAAACTTTGACGAAAAGGCCGCAAAAAGTCCAAAAAGTCCAGTGGAATTTAGAAAATTCTTAAAAATCCAAAAATTCGCAAAAAGTCCTGAAAATCCATGAAAGTCCATAAAAATCCTTTCAAAATCTATTAAAATTCACAAAATCTTACTGAATTGATCAAAATCCAAAAAAAAAATCCGAACTTTCTCCTACAAATTCGTTATGTACTTCATGTAATTTCATCCTGAAGTATTTTATATACATGACAACGAGGTTGCTTGGTCTTGACCATGTGGAAATATGGATTCTCGCGTTTTCGCGCCATTCTATATCCACCATCTTTGGGCCTTCCTTCGCGGCCCTCCTCTTTTTATTATATGCGGACACGTCGTTCCAGGACCTGCTAACGGGTTAGAAACGTACTCGGTCGAGATAGCGGACTTAGGCATTTATCTCGTCCGTGGCATTTCTCTTTCCGCACCCGGGTTATGCAATTGCTCCCCCAAATTTTCTCCCTTGATACGGAAACTCTCTACCCTGGGTGCCAGTGGCTCCGAGTTTCTGTTTGGGAGAGGGAGAGCCTCTGGTCACGCGAGCTTCAAATCTCACTTTGGCGAGTTCAATATCTGAACTCGGTTTTTGATTGGCGTTACTATTGGTTAATCAAAGCAAGTCACACGTGACCGTGAGTAATTAAAAATATTAAAAACTTAAACCATACACCTCGGAGTCTCGGATTGCCGTTTCAGCTCACTGAAAACCAAAGCGAAAGTCTAGTTTTTGTGAACAGAGGAAGTCCGATAATTCTTCTTTCCACAGTGAGTTAGAATTGAGATAAAATCCATAGTTTCCTTATCGAAAACGAAGTAATGAACGAGTGGGCTATCCGTGAGAATAATCAACAGGAAGTAATTAAAAATATTAAAAACTTAAACCGCACCTCTGAGTCTCGGATTGCCGTTTCAGCTCACTAAAATACCAAAGCGAAAGTCTAGTTTTTGTGAACAGTGAGTTAGAATTGTGATAAAATCCATAAACGAAGTATGCTTTGCTGCCTGTCGAGGACTTTGAACAATCGTAACATAGCAACGTGCGTTTCAAATTTCACTCAACCGTGAGAATAATCAACAGGAAGTAACTCGCCAAAGTGAGATTTGAAGCTCGCGTGACCAGAGGCTCTCCCTCTCCCAAACACGGAGCCTCTGGCACCCAGGGTAGAAACTCTCACAAATCTTTACGAATCACTCAACAAACTCATATCATTGGAGCTCGCCTCATCGCCACCGGTGCTAAATTCTACTAGATCGACATCAGCGTCGATCTACGTACTCCAATCTCAAGGAAACACAAGTCAGAGCATCCCCAATTCTGGACTCCTTACTACAACAGAAACAGAATTCACCTCTTCAGAAGAGATTTACTTTAGAAATTAAAAATAAATTATAATTAAAATTAAAATTTAAAATAAATTATAACACTAACCCCCTGTAACGTGTCGAAATACAACAACTAAACACACACTCGACTTTTAACAATATATTTTATCTAGCTTTACATGTGCAACCTTCTCACTTTGGGTGCCCGCTCACTCTGCCCCGCTCGGGCCTATCCTATTACAATATATATTTAACTGTCCGGAAGCAGTCTGTTTATTAACACGTTACACCATCCCCCAACAATAATATTCTTGCCCACAAGAATTACAATGTTAAATTTACGACTACTATATTTACGACTGTGTTCCTCTGAGAATATTATCGTGCGACAAAACCGTACCGATCAGGCGGATGAACATTTTGCCTGAGATTCCCAGGCCTAACCCGTGGGATAAGTGGAGCATTGTCACAATTAGGTTGAACGTTGTTCGTGGGAACAGTGTAAACCACCTGGTCGCCCCAAAGTTCTCGAGCAGGACAAACAACGTTGCCGCTGTTTAATGATGCATAGTTGCGCTTCAACCGATAATGATGAACTACCGTAATCTTACCTTTGCTTGATTTTATTTTGTAGTCAACACCCAACCTACAATTAACTTCAAAGGGCCCAACCCACTTACTGTAGCTCCGAATTTCCATCCCTTCAGTTCGGTCTGCGCAAATATACACTCTAAAAACACTCTGGTTAAATTTCACCAGGATAGGGTTAAATTGCTACCAGGCTCCGGTCAATATACAATCCACACAATCCTTGTTAACTTGACCAGGAACTCCTGGTGAATAGACTAACCAGAATTCTGGTTAATTTTAACCAGGAATTATGGTCTTTAATTTGACAATCTGCCTGGTTAAACTTCACCAGGATAGGGTTAATTGCTACCAGGCTCTGGGTCAATATACAATCCACGCAATCCTGGTTGACTTGATCAGGAAATCCTAGTGAATAGACTAACCAGAATTCTGGTTAATTTTAACCAGGAATTATGGTCTTTAATTTGACAATCTGCCTGGTTAAATACTATAAATATTACCAGGATCCTGATGAACTGTAACCAGGAATTATGGTTATATTTGAACAAAATTCCTGGTAAAACACCCATAAATACAACCAGAACATGATTAAATGAAAGAGCAATAACCATGAATTATGGTTATCATTTTAACAACATTCCTTGGTAATTGAATACTGTACCTGTAAATTTTACCATGGTCATAAACAAATTATGAAATAAAGCGTTTCCCACAACATTCGACCAGGACTGAGGCTCCAAGCAATACAATGCTGTATTGAGCAACACAATGTTAATAGACTGACTCACTGAGCAGTCAGCACGTATAACAATCACAAAAGATCAATGCATGTTTCAACAGATGATTTAGATTGTAAATAGCAATAAGCTGCCACTATTAAGACAATTAAATCTCCTTTAAGCCATTTCACTTTTTTATTTATTGTAGAAACTGCAATTAAAACACACAAACATACAGTAATTGCATGACTACGGTTTAAGAAATAGAAAATGGATGACTTCGTTTAAGAAGTTGTCAGTTGATGTGAACCCCAACCAAACTCTCGAGTGCTTGCATCAGGTTATATAAAGACATGATGTCCATTTTCTATTTATTCCATAAAATAACACTGAGAAATAATTATGCACTATGATGTCACATAACCTGATATAAACACAGTAACTGACAGAATTGATCAAAAACAGCATGCGTAAGATGCAACCTATTTTATATAAAAATTGTATTGGTTGGGAATTTCAATGTAGTCCATATGGCTATATATCAGAGGTGAAAAAAGTTAATTTATTTCTGGTACCACAGACAGCTGGAGAACAGAAAACATTTCACTGGGAATTGTGGCCAGTGGTTAGATGCCAATAGTCTCATGGTCCAATATTTTTCCACCTTTGAAGACTATTTACAGTAACTGCAGGTTATTGTATATAATTGCTGCGGGCAGGCTAGCATGGTTAACCAGGCTGACTTGTTTAACTAAAATAACGTAAAATACGAGCTCGAGTACTTTTTGTAACATCTAATTTAACAAAGTTCACTCTTACATCTACTTGAAGTCATCTTGTCATTTCTGTCGAGTACTTTGTGGGTGAGATAAGGATTTTTCTGTGTACTTTGGGGGTGAGACTTGCCATGTTGTACTCCATAAAAATAGAGAAGAAACCCACTGACAACAGCCCAGGTATGAACTCCACAAATCTTTCTTGTGTAGCCGCTTTGTGCACCCAATCGCAAAATATCATCAAATCCATAAAGCCCAATAAATTCCCCATCAGATACATCTTCCACACTAATCACGCAACAGATTTACTAAGATAAAATTTGAATATTATTCAGTTATTTGACAGTCTGCCATGGGTGGAGGCTGAGCAGAATCCAGAGGTTTTCAGCGTTTCCTGGGAGATGGGGAGACTGGGTGCATAAAATAGCAATACTCACCGCCTACCCCCATATAAAAAAACCCCAGAAAAACTTCTTGCACCCAGGGTATTGATTGAATGGCAGACTGTCAAATACTGTAACTGAATAATATTCAAATTCTATATTGGTAAATCTGTCATGCAATGACCGTGGACAATGTATCTGATGGGAAATTTATTGGGCTTTATAGATTTGTTGAACTTTTTGGTGATTGGGCACACAAAGCAGCTACGCGAGAATGATTTGTAGAGTCGATACCTGGGCTGTCATGAGCCAGTTTCCTGCCTTCCCTGGCCTATTATTTTTATGGTGGAGTACAACATGGCAAATCTCACCCCAAAGTACACCCCCTAAAATTAGATGTTACATCAAGTACTGACAGTACTGTGCTCATATATTGTCAAAAATTGCACAACTGCTAATGGAACAATTTTCCGAGGAACAACCCTCAAAGTTCCTGCTGTGGGAGTGGCCACTCCGCCTTGCTTAATTCATGCTTATTTCAAATGCAGTTCGCATGGCTATAACTGCAGATGATGTGTTATGTTGGAGTTTATCATCCAGGCCATAAATGACCTTTTGTACAAACTCCCAAGACACACCACTCTGCCACGGATAATGGATATCCAAAACATAAAACAATTTGAAACATACATCCACAGCCTTCACGAGGGTGGCCTGCTCCAAAGCTTGTCCTTCGGCCACAACAAAAACTCGATGGGGAACTTCTCTATCCCCAAGTATAAGGACAAAAGGTGTGTTCTGTGATTCCTCTAGATGTTTTGGCATGTTAGTACCAATCTATAATAGAAAGATTAAAAAGTTAAAATGGCCATTTTGAAAGTAGTTGTTGCACAAATACAATCGCAGCAATGAATTTCATGCGCAGCACTAGAAAGAAACTGTCCAAAACGGACAGTCCGTTATGCGCATGACCGGTGAACAATGTACGGCGAGCGAGCGCGAGCATATCTGTTCGCGTCGGTTTCTTCTATTTCTTTTGAAAATGTTTTGTTTTGGGTACAAGTAATGAAGGGGAAGTAAGAAAAGCTTACAATCTTGAATAAGGTATCAGTATTTTTTTTGTAAATAAAGATAAACATTAGTTTCCTACATGTTAAATGCAGTTGTTGAACACCTCAAGCACACATTTGATTAATTTTGAGCTTTGGGACCTTGTCATGTGAATAAGGGTTTTATGTGAAGAAGAGTTCACAATACTTGACTTGCACTTGCAGGTTGCCAGGTTACACAAATTACAGTATCTCAAATCTTGTCTAACTTGGTAATAATCACAACTTATTTCGTATAATAATGCAGTGCAGACTATGCGTGTTGATAACCTGTTGCAATAAGGGTATTTAGGTTAGGGCTTACTGAGTGCAGTGCACAATGCATCATGCATTAATCTCTTGAAACTCATATTTATCTCAGACCTTGGACACAGCAATATAAATGCTTGTTTCAGCATTTCTTTGTTTGAATTTATACAGTGTAACTGCAATTAAAACTTACAGGTTGCACATCCATAAAAGATTTCATACCATCGTCGATGCTGCATCTTTTTCTTCCTCTTCTTCCAGCAGGGAGAATACATGGTAGCAAACTGATTGCAACATTACTCTTTTTTTCATCTAAACGAAAACCAGAATATAAAACACTACCAGTATGCAATTCAAGCAAGGCCTTGCATAATAACAGTACAGTATGGGCATGCATTGTTGTTTTGTTTTTCATTTATGCTTCATTTTATGCCATTTTCATGTAATTTGATCTTCAGTTGCCAGTTGGTATTGTGTAGTAATTACAACACAATTTTATTCTGTTTTCAAGTCATACTGGAATTTGGTCTGCATACTCTGTATATTCTGCCTGCATACTCTGTGAATGTTATCAGAATATCAGGCATTTCATTATTAATAATTAAGAAAATAATTAATTCACTAACCAGAGTCCAGATTGTCTGTACTAATGTGGAGATATGACTTCCACTTTCCCTGTAAATCTGCATATTCTAAAACTTTTTCAATGAAGGGTGGGGTCCATCGTGAGAAGAGATTATCGGCCACACCAGCATGTAGTGTTCGAAAGTCCATTTCAATCTTAAGGAGATAGAAAAGTATATTACTATAAACTTAAGTAACATGCAGATTTTTCATCCATCAAGGTTCTGCTAGACATTAAAAAGTACATGCAAACTGCAGTTATGGTAATACAGTATAATACTGTGGAGTGAAACCTATTTGCTACATGGAAGATTGTTCAAAGCTAATCAGTATCATCAAGTTGGTAAAATTTTCACTTTTCTGTATGATAAAAAAAACACCATGACCCATTGAACACTCTACCCTCTGTTCAGACTAGGTGCTCTGGCACGGGACACTCGACATTCACATTCACGGTGCCTGGATCTGATAAGCATTCACACAGAAAGCTTTTCATGGCTTTTATGGCATAGCTATTTTGTTGCTTTAAGCCTCCAAATTACAAAGAATATTGAGTAAGAAGCATGGGCACCACTTTGGGCACTGAAAACGTGTTCATATTAGTGTTCACATTAGTGTTCACATTAGTGTGCATGGTGCCCACTGAGTTTTGATTACTTTGAGCACTGCGAGAAAGGTGTGTTCACATTAGTGCTGCATGCCTGCCCAGGCACCTATACTGTAGTCTGAACAGGTGGTTATACTGTTAGTACTAGAATATTCTCCTTTATATTCACTTTCAAAGTACTTACCATACCAGGTGTATCAAAAAGCCTTGGATACTCATTCTTTACTGAAGTTATGGATAGTCCAGGGTTTGCCCGAATCCATATGGCGCGACTGATTGTTGTCTTGTCCATGTAGTCTTTAACCTGTGTGACTGGTGCAATATGATATTTTAGCCACTCTTTCATGGCATAGTTCTCTGTGTCACTGGTGGTGCAATCTGTATAAATGACAAAGGAGACGTATTAGATAGCATGAAGACTTGCCCTTCAGAAGAAAGCAAGCTGCTGCTCTGTTAGGTACAGCTGTATTAAAATGTATATTAGTCACTTTGGATTTGATATTCACAATAATTACCTAACAAAGATTCACAGACTGAGTAATTTTCACTCCAGTTTGCAGAGCATACAGGAGCACAACTTGACCATGAAATCTCATGGCAGGCATATGCTGTACATGTGTAAATATACACATTTTTAATCCAGCAAAATTTGCCTCAAAATTTAATTTTTGTACCATGATGGTCCTTAATGCCTGCAGTTAAAGTATATTTTTTTTAAAAGACAGACAGTGTGCTTTACATTTTCAATATGAACCTTGTAGTATGTATGTTTTTGTTTAAATCTCAAAAAAGAACAAAACAAGATATATACATGTACACTGTATCATAATTGGTTTTTACCAAGTTGCTCCATTTTAGATTGAAACACCTTTTTACAACCAGCATCCTCATTACTGCTAAAAAAAATTAGAAGATGTATACTAGTATACCTGGTAAGGTAGCAACTTTCAAAAGTTTTGAATTGGTGTAGTAACAACTAGCTTTGTTGTTGAGCCAACAGTGCGTCTTCGGACATTGCGCAACCTCTCCTCTATCCACCCAGTTGCAGAATGCAGCCCTTTTCCTGGAGTATACCAGGCTTCCTAAATGGGTGACAAACATAACTGATAAGAGCCAAGTAAGAAATTGTCGATCCGCATGCAGATAAAACCAGCAGAACACAAAGTACATGTATTCTAAAGGTTCTAAGCCATGTAATTCATTCTCATTAATTAAGTCTGATCATCAGGACTTAATTTTACTCTGGCATTATACATGTATGCCAGAAAATTGTATTTGCCAAGAGAAGCTGTTTTAAGTATAATGAAATTGAAATGAATCTCAATTAGGTACATGTACTGTACCCCATTCCTGCAGATGGCCTTTAATAATTTTTCACTGGCTGACATCAGACACTTACTCATTGAGTGGAAGACTGTTTGGGCATGAATGGGTTAATATGGGGTCTGGGGTTCAACAGAGGGCTAATTCATGTTTGCAAACTGTTAAAATTGCTGTTAAAGTGCAGTTACTTACAAATCCTTGTCCTTCATCATCTTTTAGGACAGGGAATTCTTCAACAACTGCTCTTGGCATTCTAATTTTGATATCTGCTCTTGGTCTATATTATTATAAATAAAACCCACAATCAGGTTTGATAATACAGTATTACCAGGAACCAAATTAATATATAGAGGCTCAGGGATTAAATAAAACAATTATCTATACCCATTTAATGGTTGCGAAAATTAACTCATTCCTGTCTGAGGGCTTCCCTAAAGGTGAATAAAATCATCTGACATTAGCCAGGATAAAAATACTCAACCCCGCCGGATTTAGACAGGAAAGATTTAGGGAGATAGTTTAACTCATTCCTGTCCGAGGGCTTCCCCAGAGGTGAATAAAATCATTTGGGCCATTAGACAGTGCATCGAATAATACTTACTAAAGACCAGTTCTGACACGAAAGAGTGAGTAAATAAAAAAATCAGAAAAATTATAACAGAGTAAGTTGACAGTGACTTCAGAGTGTTAATAGACACTTGCATAAATTATACCAACTGTAATATATATTATATTAATAATATACATAAAAATGTTTCTCGACTGATTGGCTGATGCCAGTTCACTTAATAATAATAATAATAATAATAATAATAATAATAAATATAATAATGGAAACTTTATTGAAATACTTTATATATATACAATTATAAATCTCACTAATTAAGGTAATTTATAATTGACTACTTGAACCTATTTATTGTTTACAACTATATCTGAGAAAAATTTGAATTTAAAATGTATCTTCAAATGTCCATTAAGTCTGGATTTGTCCAATCCTTGTTTCTACAACAAAATATATAGTATGTTGTTCTGATGGCGATAGACATTATTTTCTTAATACAAAAATTTTGGTGTTTTTTATCAAGACCTAGATCGTTTAACATCTCCAAAAAGGTACGACATTCTGTTGAGAAAACACCTAAGGAACTGATTGACAAATTTACAAATTTGACAGTTTTAAAATGTTCCTTTTGCTGTGTAATTACATCCCTGTATCTTGCTCTTTTGCGATCAACGTTAGTTTTGAGATTAGATTCATATCCGACGGAGAGTTCAAGGATATAGAGACAATCAGTGGAAATGGAAAGAAGCAGATCTGGGCGATACGTTTCACCAGTTATAATCGATGGGCTCTTATATCCAGGAAGATCAACGAAGAGATTAGAGTTGATGACAGGTTGTAGTGTTTTTGCAATAAAGTTGAGAACAGAGTCATGTCTCCATGTAAATCGTGGAAGGTACGATTGGCATCCAGCAACTACATGTAGGAGGGTTTCAGGGTTTAAGCAGAAGGAGCAATCAGAGTTCGACATTATTCCCCATTTAGTAAGGTTTTTGCGGGTGGGAAGAGAGTTATTGATGTAACGGATGGTAAAGTTGTAAATGTTCTTTGGTAAGTTTGATTGAGATTTAGACCATATGCTGTTTAGTTTCGACAGTGAGAACTTGATGACGTTAGAGAAGAAGGAGCCTTGGAGAACCAGATGATTCTGAAGTTTGTTCTCTTGTCCGGAGTTGAAACTTTTAAGAACTTCCTTTGTCGAGGTGTAAACGTCATATTGAATGTTTGTATGGTCACATGTTGATTTCCAGAGATCTTTTATAATAATAATAATAATAATAATAAATAGCATATATATAGCGCCACTTCCATAAGTCCATAAGTTACACAATGATTATAAAAGTTCAATTATTAAAAATTTAAAAAAGTTAATCCCAAATAGCAGTGCAAAAATGTGTAATAGCAGTGCAAAAATGTTTAATAGCAGTGCAAAAATGTGTAACAACGTTTTCTGATTGGCTAATAAACAGCCGGAAAGCCAAGCCATGCTTATGCGGATTTTGAAGGATGGGTTTTCCTTCACAAGAAAATCCAATATGGCGACCAAAACATAGTTGTCGAAGAACATTTCGATGAAATACAGAAGGAATTTTGCTTTAATATAGACGACTTTCACGATCATGCGGAGTAGCAACAAATAGTCAAATTTTCATTGGAGGTAAAAACAACTGTTTTAGCTGGAAAGATTATATTAAAAATAGTAAAAGTGCAAAGTTTAAAACAAATCGGACAAATAGTGCGAAAGCTACACACTTCGGAAGTTTTCCTCTCCACTAGGGATTTAATAGCGTGCAACTCCCGCCCGCCAAGCCCAAATCCCTATTAGATCACTAACAAATCGCCATTGGAATGCCCAACTTTCCGCTTGTGTAACTTCTTAAATTTTTAAGCAATTCGTTTCCAACTTTGGACTTCTACTATTTTCAATACGATCGTTCCAGCTTAAACAGTTGTTTTTACCTCCAATGAATATTTGACTATTTGTTGCTACTGCGCATGATCGTGAAAGTCGTCTATTGTCATTAAAGTTCCTGCAAGAAGACTAGAACTAGAAGAGGTTGGATGCTATGAGTTGAAACGTTTGACGTTTTACTGAACGAAACCAAGCAGTTTTAAGCCATTGGAACTTTGAAAAGTGGAGCAATGAGTGGTATGTAACTTCGTAGCTGGAAGCTAGCATTTTCATGTATATTATTAATAAGTAATAGCATGATTTCTCGTGCAATTTGAAAAAACACACACTTGTGAGTTTTTCAAAGACCTCAAATAGCACTCGTCCTTTGGACTCGTGCAATTTTAATACAGTAGTCTTAGAAAAACTCACTCGTGCATGTATTTTTCCAAAATTGCACTCGAAACCATGCTATTTATTACCTATACATATATTACTGCAAATTCCCCTTAATAGAATATCAATATCATGGTACTATTAATTTTACCGGTCTCCAAAGTTTTCAATTATGTACGAAACAAGAATCTGGACCATCTTAAGTCTATTTTTCCTGGTTAGTTTACCACTATCCAATTCATTTAGTATTTCATTGTGGCTTTCAAGAATTGATCTGATACTCTAAATGAAATGCAAAACAAGATGTTCAGTGGAGGAATAAGTCAATTTAGACAGTAAGACCAGGGACATTAATTTGAAAATGTACACTGTACTGGATATTTTGATATGCAAAAATTGCAGGAAGTACATATTGCAGGAAGTACATGCACAGCACGTATCACAGCTAGTTGCTTTATTTTTTACGAGAGTGTATAAATTATAATAAATTATGGGTTACTTAATAACTCACAAAGTCAGCCTTGAACTTCTTAAGTGGTGGTGCATCATTGCTTGATGGTAGGGATAGGATGCCATGAGTGTCTGTGGTGGGTGGTCCCGCTGTACCAGTAAGAGTACATGTAGATGAGCAACTTGGGACAGTTATCACTTCTGGTACCTAATATTACATAATTGATATTTTAATAAAATTGCTGTACCATAGATCTGTGACAGTACATATATGCAGTTGTATGAAGATAACTGTATATAGATTAATAACAAATTTTTTACTAAGCCACCCTAAACTGCCCACTCCTCATTATGTCTGGGCAGTTTAGGATGGCTTAAGTAGGGAACCCTCTACAACAACGTTCAATTTTTCTGTTGTTTTTGCCGCTAGTGTTGGTGGCCTTTTCAAGCACTATGTCATGGGATTGACCCCATCGTGCCTTTCTCTCCTTCCCTCTCCTTCCCTCAGAAGAATTAGCCGACCCCATAGGTTGACAGGTTGGTATCTAGGTTGGCATTGCTGAATGCTGACCTCGTTTTCGAGGGCTGCAGAGCTACCAAATCAATGCAACAACTTAAATTATTTATCTAAACAAACAAACAAACTGAGTTCAGAAGGCCACAGGTTGAATCCCTAGCTGCAGGGGCACAAAATGTTCTGGGGACCCTTTAACTTGTATAACATAACAATGACTGATCAACACCGACGTGCAACCTTACTGTAAGTACCTGTAGCTCTGAGTTCAACTAATTTTGTGACGTAGAGTAACATAGCAGAGATGGTCCCCTTCCTTATAGGCTTTTGAGGCGTGGTAGGGTTGACGATCATACAGGTTATCTACTGAAATGGCAGACCATGCAGGTTCTTCAATCTGTTGAACAGCATATGTGTGTGAGTGTCTGTCATATCCAGCAGTATGGCAGGACTCAGTAACTAGTGTTACCACATTCTCCGCACAGATAACAAACACAATCCGTTTAAATATCGGCACCAAATCATCAGATTTCCCTGTTACCACCAAAAGGTTTGAACAGTATTTTACACCATAAACAATGCACCATTTGGCAACATACACTTCCTCAAACAGATGTACGCCTAGCCTTCTACTCAAGGATTGTGATCTCTCCAGTGATACCACTAGGACTGATGAACCTGGTCCCACCTCAACATCTCTATCAACAAGATCTTTTCCACTGATCATGTTATAGCATAGGAACATTTGCTGCCTGTCACTTAGCGTTTTCAATATGTTCCTATAATTGCAAACAAGGTGACCCAGACGTTTGAAAAACCTATGTTTGGCCTCAAACCTCATTGTCCAATAGTTAATTAAGGGGCCCAGCAAACGGATTTGTTGTGGATAGTGGGTCATGAAGTGGTGTTTGGACTTCAAATTGCGTTGTGGATACAACTCCAAAAAGTGATCGTGGTGGTCTTTAATCAGCTGTTTCAGGAACAGTGTTTCCTCAATGGTTACTTCTGAGCAGAAAACGAAATCCATACAGTCCAGAAGAAGAAGAATCAGTTCCAAGTGTTCGTTACCTTCTGGAACTTTGTCTGCAATCATTAGTGGGAGATAACGAATAAGGCACCACATTTGTGATGCAGTCTGTCCAGAAGCACCATCGGGGTGCTGTAACTTATTCCGGGTGATTGGAGAAGGTCTGTTCTTCGAGTCACAAGATGCATAGTCGAAACTAGTGATTCTGCTATTGATCAAGTCCAGGTCAAATAAATCAGCTTGGATCAAATCTGCCAGAACAAGGTGAACTTCCAGACCCCAAACCCCTTCCAGTAGGTCATGCATCACATCTGGTGCATGATTAGTTGCAACATGGAAGTGCTCAACTTCATTCAAAATGCATGCAACCTTAATACCAGTGGAAGATGTATCATTTAGGTGTAAATCTTCTTCATAGTTATCAGGGTTCCGAATTTTCTCGGGCTTGGAAGTAGATGCAGTTTGCATTTCATCTCTATGCATCCTACAATGCCTACGGAAGTGATTGCTTACAAAATTTTCAACAAACCCACAAATTCCATTCACACCAAGGTTATCACCAGCAATTTGTGCAACACTGACTTTAACAGTCCCTTCAAACACATCTGTAGCTACACAAATCCCCTCCCTTTCTAACACTTTGACCTCATCAACAAGTGGCCAAAGCCGGTCAAAGCCGTAGGTTTTGACATCCCCTGCGTTGTATAGTGCCACAAGGAAGCAATTAGACAATGATGAACGAAACGTAGGGGGCAAATTCAACACTGTACAATACACCACGCCTATTTTGTGCAATCCCGCTTTGGAACCAAGGGGATTCACAATCTCACATTCGTCAACATACAAAAGAAGCCTAATGTTATTTGGATTAGAGAAGAACACATGTTCTTGACAGAATTTCCCATCATGAAAATCTCTCATTATTCCATCACCACTAGCCTGGTATTCTAAAATGGTTCTCATGAACCCCTTACTTTCCAGAATACATTTCAGAAATTCAGATAGGGGGATGTATTGAAATGTAACATGTTTTGCTACTTGATCTACATGACCAGTTGCATGGTTGTGTCGAGGGTGGTATACAACAGCAAATGGTACTTCGTGTGGTTTGACAAAATGACCACTTTGAATAAAGTATTTCTGCCGCTGATAAGCAGTTTCCAAATGTTCAAACGGTTTTTTATATTGCTCAAACACACTAAGGATATTTTGCCTTCCAACATCATCTTTTTCAATACCTCGACTTTGTAAAAAGTGTTCTGTTTTGGATTTTAATGTATTGGTGACCTCTGAAAATAAACTTGATGTCTCTCCAACCACATGATCTATTGTTGCCTGAACAACGCCGCTTGATGCTTTCATCTTAGCTATAGATGCTGCTGCTAACATTGTTACAGGTACTTCTTCCCCGGGTTGATCATGATTATCAGCAAGATTCTGTTGTTCCACTTCAGGATCATTGTCATCAAGATCCTGAATGGGATCAATATCATCATCTGCATTATCATTTATGTCATTGTTATGGTATTCTGGATTACAGTGTTTCTTTTCAATGTGTGTTTTCAATACAGATGCATAACGAAATGTTCGAAAACAACCATCTTGGCCACAGGTAACTGGACATGTGAACATAGATCCAGCCAAAATGTCATGTCGATTACAAAAGTGCCAAATCAGTCTTTGAGGACTTCCATTCACAACCTGGTCACATCTGGAGCAAATGTAACCTACCATGTTTCCTCAAGCACTTAAAATAGTACCTTTAAAAAGAAATACAGAATAAAACATAATCCAAAGGAAAACATCTTGAGAACACAAAATTATGAGTCAAGATAAAAACAATGGTGACAGAACATACATTTCAGGCGTAGGGAGTCTCTGGAACTAGAGCATTGGAAAATGCTTTAAAATTTTACAGTCTGAAATGGCATTTCCCGCATTTTTTATGGGACATTTAGTTGTGAATAAAATACTCAAATACAAATAGTGTTGAGAAAGTGCTATAATAATCTTCCTCTTCTGAAACAAAAAGTATTAGTTTTTTCAGTCTTTAAATGCGCTGAAAGTAAGCATTGTTTGCCCCTTAATTATCTTTCGAAGATCAGAAGATAAGAACGTTTTTAATGATGGAATGTAATAACAATATGTCGAAATAAATTTATTAATCTTCGTCTTGTTTTGAGTCTTGACTCATACCTACACAGTATTTCGGGTTCTCAAGATATTTCTCGTCGGATTGTTTTATTTTGTATTCTTTCAACTGTCTATGGTTTCTGAACCTCTAGTCTAAAATACAGGTACCTTAACTTCTTGTAATTTCTTGAGAAATTTCTTTCTGGGACCCACTGCTTTTACCATTTCTTTCAAAGCTTCCTCGTCTAACATCATGAACGCCTCTTCGTCAACCATGTTTTCTAAAGAAAAATACAAGGTGTTGCACATTTTAAAGTATATAATGATAGCTCACATATAATTCTCATGTATAAAAATCGTATAAAAGCTGACATACAGGCAAACATATTCGTATTTTATGATTTTTAAAAATAGCACTTTGAAAGAAAATGAAACCTTGTGAAAAACGAAAAACAAATATATTTTTAGCTTTTCGCCATTGTTGCTTTTACAAAAAGCAATTATGTAAGTCTTACCTTCAAATATATCATTTAGAGTTGTCAGGTTCCATTCAGTAAGCTTTGTTTTAACGAAATTATCCATTTTTGCAGGCGACTTCTGTTTTTTCCTTCTTTCTTCTCCAAAGCCGGACAGGAATAGGCGCGAAAAACGTTGTGGCACAGATTAATAATATACAGATGTGGAACACGCGGCAAATCTTGTCCCCACTTTTGCAATGCGCATGCGCGAGCCTCTGGCAAGTGTCATGAACAATTTTTATAAGAAAATAGATAGGGAAACCCCAAATTTTGGCAGTAAAACCGCGATTTAAAGAACAGTTGTCGGTCGATCTTCAATCTTCGGACGAAATTTGCTAATCAATGTTATACTTTGTCTTTTTAGCAGAAAAGAATTGCATGAATACCATTCTAAGCGACGAAAATAAAGAAAGAATAACCCGAAGGAGTGCGATTTTTTTCAGCAACCTATAAAGATTCGAACTTGCCAACTTGGCAATAGTCATGTGAGTGTATTTCGATATTCCAGCTTATTAATCAATATATTTTTGTGAAATGAATGTCATATCAAAGTGTGGTGGATAATACAAGTGCTTAATGTGGACACTGTGTATTTATACCAGAATTTATTCACGATCGAGTTCACGAATATAGTTCACGAATATAATATTATTGGGATGATATCAAAGTCATTTATGAACGGGACAAACAACAAACACTTCGGTGTTGTCCCAAACTAACACAGAAGCATATCAGTCCAAATGGTTTCATGAAAATGAAAGTGAAGTATGCAACCCAAATCATTAGCCAAACTGTAGCTTCCACAACAAAATCTCAAACTGTTTCTAATGGAACCTTTTTTGGTTCAGAGATACCAAACATAACCAGGCAATTACTTAAATGAAAATGTTTTGTAAAACAAATAAAGCTAAGTGGTGAGTGGGACTAATGCTTGCCAAAAATATATTATTTTAAACTGTTGTCTCATCTGTCCATTTTATTGCTAATGCTTGAAAAAAAGCCTAAGCTACATCTCCCAAAATAAATTTGATTACAATAATAAATAAACAACTACAGTACTACTACTTTTATTTTACAAAAACACTATCTAAATTCTGGACTCAGTATTTTACAATAATCACCCATACAAAAATGTGCCATAGAATAATCTATGGAATATTCAATAAGAAATTGGGACAGATTCTATAGAATATTCTATAGGATTCTATAGAATTTTAGAAATGCTGCAGAATATTCTATAGAATATTCTGTTGGATCTAGAAATCCTATAGAATATTCCAGAGTCCCAATTTCCAATAGAATATTCTATAGGATTCTATAGAACATTTTCGTACGGGCATGTACATGTAGCTCAATATACAATGTAATGAGCATCAAAGGTTAAAAATGCCATGTCATGTATAATTTGTGCTCAGTAAAGCATCACTTTGCTCCTGTTTGTTGAATGAAGGAAGTCTGGTTCAAGCCTGCGACATTGGAGCACATTTCAAGGAAATACTATCTCACTCTAGTACAGTACTCCAAAAGCAAAACAAAACATTTGTAGACTATTTTCAGGAGTTTCTTCTGCCTTTTATAAAAAGACTCCAGTTACATATTTGGTGGTCTTCCACCAGGGGGACCTGAAAAAATAATGGAGCTTTAGTATGAGGGGGGAGATGAAGACAAATATGTTGAGCAAGTTGTAGGTCAATATTATTTATCCTCTAACCAAACAATTAATCACTTTTTAGTTGGTGTAACTAGTTTTGTAATTTATGGGAATTACCAACCTCCACCCGCACAATTTTAAAAAAGCCCTGGGGGAATTAATTAGGAAAAAAAAATACCTGGGTTTCCAGACTCCCAACCCTACCTAGTTTTTTTCCTAGCAAAATTAACTTTGGCGCCCCCCTCCCCTCCCCCTGCTCACCCCCCACCCCCCCCCCCCACCCCCCCTAAAAAAACAAACAAAAAAAAACACATTATGGTATAATTTCCAGCGGTCAAGAACTCATGACCAACACAATATATGATCCAACTGATTTCATAATACTATCACACTGTACTGTACCAACAATGCCTAGATGATCAGAAGAATCTACTGAAAATCACAATATTAAGAAAATTCCTATTTGGTGCAAGCTAAAGTTCCATTACAGTATTAAGTAGCTCGAATTACAAATTTTATTGCATGTCGAGACTGGAGAGAATAATCAAGTTCAACTTTGTACCAAGGTATAAAGGGATAGGCAATTGGGTATTTATGAACATAATTAGATGCCATATTGTACATAAAATACAGGCGGTGTGCGCAATACGACCGCAAAGCAGTATGGGGGCACAATTTACAAATTTTGCGAAGGAATGTTAATTCACCTTCAGTGATGGGTAAGTTTAGCATTTATTTTATTCTTATTTCCTCTCATTTTGGTTACGTTTTTTATTATTATATCGAAAAGGACTGTTTGGTGTTAATGTGTACCTAAAATCATTCACGAAAACTTGACTGTGTCGAAAGTTATAGCCGATTGAACTGAACCCGTATTTGGCATGTTTCGACGTGGTGTTTTAGTAGCGTTTTTATATTGCCAGAATATCCTTACACGATTAGAAATCAATAAGTTTTCTTTTCTATACTTGTTTTTTAAAGCATAAACTATCCAAAATTCCCATCGCACCCCATCGCACCTCGTACGGTTCGTCTGCAATTTTTGAATTTATAATGCCTATTTTAACAGGTAAATGACACCAGAACAAAATGGCTACCAAGAGACGCTTCGAGCCGTCAACTGGCGACAGTCCAGGGAAGCCAAAGCCCAAGTTGGCTTTACGTGAAGGTAGTTCGAGGAAGAGCCTTTTCCAAACAACTTCTCAAAGTTCTTTATCCAGCAAGAATGAAAAACCAGTGCCATGGACTAAACAAGAAACCTGTATGCTAATACAGTATATATGCCTGTATTGGAAAGACGCGTGGAACGACAAATGGCCAACAACAAAAGATAAAGAATTCTGGGATGGATGTGCCCAAGCAGTAAACAATGCATGTAAATCCCAACGATCAGGTATGGTATTCGAATCATACTGATTTAAATTAAATCAACTAACCAAGCATTGAGTGCCAGCGCCCCCTCCTTGACGGGTAAAATCGGCTGGTGTTAGACAGAGTAAAATAACAAAGAAGAGCGCATTAGGATACAATGCAACTTAATGGATTAAACCCCTAATATAATTTCAGGCTGAACACATTTGCAGGCTGAAACAATTGTAAACATTAAATAGAGGTCGATGCGCAAGCTAATATGACAAATGCAAATTGAGTTGACTGCATCTTTAAACAACAAGCTCCCACATAATGTGATTAAATTCGACTGATAAATGCCATGTATTGTTATATTTCATTAATTAAACCAAAATATTTTAATTGTTCTAGGAGTTTCATGTAGAACCCGAGTCCTAAAAGCCTTGGCGAAAGAATATGGTACATTGACTGATGCAGAAAAAGATTTTGAAATTGACTATGTACTTGATTCTGTTGACTCAGCTATTCCTGTGCCATCAAGTCCTGCTGTTGTGTTCAATTTTAGTGATAATCTCTCACCAATTTTCAAAGAGTCGCCATGTAAGGAATCAGCAGGAAATAACCCAGGTACTGTTGGTGATATTGTCCAAAATTTCATCACAGCCTTCAAGTGTAGCATGTCCCAAAGATTAAAGGAACAATTATTGAACTATTTATACAAGCTTTTTGTTATTGAGCTTGGAGACATGGCTTTATACCAATTTGTGCAGGCAGATTTTCTGGACAAAAGTTTAAATGCCATGAAAACATTGCTGCAAGAGGGCAAGAAGAACTTGCTTTATGGTATGTCACGGTGCTTTGAGAGACGAGAAGATGGCACAACTGAGACAAGGATGCCTTTGAGTCGAATGCCTTTTGGATTGATCGATTACAATGTAAGGTTTTTTGCTGCTGACAGTTGCCAAAAGCTTGACATTGAAGACCATTATGTGCAGTGGACTGCAACAATGTTTGCACATTTTGGGCACAAATGGATGTCCCTGTATCGTGGTCCCTATTGGCAGTATGATGTTTATGAAGACCACAGTGGTTCATTGCTGCAAAGTGAAATTGGAGATAGGGCTCAAACAAGCATTTTACAAGATGCTCTAAATTTTAGTGGGATAGATTTATCTTTGAATGATGGTGATACTATTGGAGACAATATTACACATTCAGGTATGCAAGTTTTCTTATATCTGGAACTTTCAGGTAACTGTCTTGTTTCCATATAACAATACAAATACCATTTCACTTGAAGATATGGATTTAATCTTCTTGGGTATGGTGAAAATAATACTTTACTCATCGGATTTGTTCAATGTTTGTAAAATGTTTTTTCACCTTTTAATCAGAAGATTTTTTATCAAATTTGATATACTCTATTTAACACCAGATGAAAAAAAAGACATTGTACATTACTTAATGGGTTAACCCATTAAGTTGCAAATTGCACCCTAATACACCCTAGTTTAGTTCATTATTTTACTCTTTCTAACGCAAGATGGTTTTTTGTCAAGGTGAGAGTGCTGGCACTCAGTTGGTTAATTCATGATGCCAACTTGTTCAATGTCTAGTTGTCCATGATTGAATCTCTTGTTTTTATTGTAATTTGTAATTTGTAATAGTGAATTTGGATGCAGTACTTACTTGGATGGGTCAGGGATGTAATCAGTATCCAGAAGTGGGATACTGGATTCATTGGGGGGATACAATTCCTTGAATATATATATTGAATATTCCTTGAATATTCGTGTAATTTTTTTAGAGAATGGAATGTTTTCAAGTTTAAATCCTCATGGGCAAGTGATGGTAACAAATGTAGTTGAAGTACAACGTACTAGTGTGCATCAAAGTGAAATGGACAACTTAACTGTGTCTCACTTATGGTCACCATCACAAGAGACATACCATGGCGAGATCCCAGATGTGCAGCCAAATCAGGTGTCCATGGAAGAATACCATAACATAAAACCAAATGTCACCAAGAAGAAAGTTGTCAACCCATGGAAGTTTAATACATTAAAGGTAATATATATATTATATATATTATTTGTGTCAATGTGGTTCTCGTGAACGATTCATCTACATTGCTTTATACAGTTAGTTACAGTAGCAGTGTGGTTAGTTAGTTACCCATTATGGCACCCTTGATTATAAGCTACAGTATTCCTCTAGTTGGTTGGCTTATCCTTTTAAGTTAATTGTAGTTAATTAAACCTTTATTACAATATATCAAAGATTCAGTGTGATAAGTACTTTATTTTTTTCTGTTTTTAGAGTAAAGTGAATGTTGCTTGTCTTGGTGTAAGATCTGTTCAGTTGCACAATGCTGCATCAAATTTTACAAAAACAGTTGATGTTCAGGTAAATATACTTAATCAGTTTATTAATTGCACTAACAACAATTCAGTCTCCTAAAGTTGCTATTAGGTTTTGATGAAAGCATTTGATTCAACCTTGTATCCCTATCAATCCTAAGCTTTCTAAACACCAGTAAGGTATTTATATTAATAGTAAATAATTTTCTATTGTACTACATATAGCTCGAAGCTCTTAAACAAGTTCAGAGAAATAACCCGAATGGAAGGTGGTGGGTGAAAGCCGATGCCTGTGATGTGCGGTCAGGTCTAAGAGAAAGTGTCCGTGGTGAATGGTCTGGAGATGAAGATTTTGGGTCTGGAGCATTGCAATTGTTATTCCAAGAATATAAGGCAAGATGCAAATCTGTTCGGCAATTAAACATTGAAACAAAATTGTTTGAGAAAATGAAGTCAGAGTTGCTTAATGACTTAAAGTTTCTGGATACTAATGGAAAACAAGCAAAGGATGCTTATCAGAAGGCTGTTGATATCCCTGGCAAGAAGGAGTCTACTCTTATGGGACTAGCTTGGAGTGTGACAGGATATGAGACCCTGAGTAAACAAGCAAATGAATTTATCAGTGCATTATCCACAATGGCCATGCAGATAAATGATGGTGAACAAGACAAAGTTAAAAAGCCCTTGCTTGCAATGAAACCCAAACTGCTTGAATACCTTCATGGACTTTACACCAAAAAGAGAACACCAGCAACACACCTATTAGTCTTCATGATATCGGACGAATTAAGAAACAGGAAACCATATGCTATGCCAGTTCGTTTCATGCCTTACCGATCCATATCTGACTGCAAGATGAGAGAATTGGAATTGGAACTTGAATGTGTCATGAAAAAATTGGAAAGGAATGTAGTTGGTATGTTAATTGTTTCTTTTAAAGGGTACATTTGGTCAAAAGCCATAATCTGGAAACAATTTAGAATTATGGATTAATACAAGACATATTGTTTGTATTTTGTATTGTTCCATATTTTCTTTTTTGGATTTGATTTTATATTTTGTTCGCATTTGATTAATCCATTAACCCTTTGAAGTGGAAATGCACCCTGGTGCGCCCTACTTTATTCTTTTACTCTGTCTAACACTATACATTTTATCTGACAAGGGGAGAGTGCTGTCACTCAATGGGTTAAGGCCTAGTAGCATCCCATTTAAGGATAAAATATACTTGTGTTAGACAGAATAAAATGCTTATGGAGTGCATTGCCCTTAACGATTTTGTTTGAATATGAGCAGCATCCTTGACATAAAAAACAAACAAAAAGTGTATATAACCAAATATATACAATTTACCAAATAGTGTAATAAAGGTAGTGTGCTGCGTAGGCAGTGTTGAAACAACAATCGAAATATTATGGTATAGTAGGTTAATACTGCCGAAACAGAGAACGTAAGTGGTCTAACGTTTCGAGCGAAGGCCCTTCGTCAGAGAGAAATGTGGGCCCTTCGTCAGAGAGAAATGAAGGGCCTTCGCTCGAAACGTTAGACCACTTACGTTCTCTGTTTTGGCAGTATTAACCTACTATACCATATTTCAATTGTTATATACAATTTACAGCAGGTATGGTGTCTATGTTTATGTGTCTGTGTTTCATTTTATTTATTAAGGCTTTACTACAGATGGAGAATTTAATTCTCTGCGTACCAGAGGACGGAAGCGACCAATATCAATTATTGAGTTAATCAAGGACGCGAGAAATACTGTCAAATCGGTTAAAGCTGAACAAATAAAAGCATATTTCACATTGGATGAACAAGGTAACATCTTAACACTTACATAACTTTAGTGTATTGTACACCCAATAAATTAGATGTCATATTCATTGACCCATTGAGCACCAGTGCTCTCCCCTTGACAAGTAAAATTGTCTGACTTGCATTGCACCCTAACGTGCTCTACTTTAATCTAATGCCAGTCAATGTAAACTGTCAAGGTGAGGGTTAATAAAAGCTTATGATTGTCACTGATGTCTGTGCCAGAACTGTAAGTTGTCTGAAGCAGACAAAATCTAGGTAATCATACAACTCGCACTTCAGTGTGGCTAATGAACCCATGACTTTCTATCCTTCACTTTATCAGTCTAGTAGCTTGTGTCTTATTTTGTTTTATTTAAGGCAAACCATTGAAAAATCACTCTGCCATTCCCATGGATGACTTGCAGTGGCTAGATAATTTCATGAAAAGTGAAAAAATGTCCTTGGAACAAGCTGCATACATTTTGAGGAGGAAACTGTTTCCATTCTCCCACGATCCTCATCCATGGGTAGAAGGGCGAAAAGAAACTACAGCTGAAGTATTAAAATCGGTATTGGCAACCTACATGTTCAGAAAGGAAGTGGAAAAACTGAAAGAACTTTCAAATGATCCTGCTGACTTTACAGCCAACCTTTACCAACCAGAGTGTAATGAAAACGCATCTGAATATGTCCATCAGCGAGAGGATCATAATCACTTGCTCAAAAGGATCATTGGATGCCTTCGAGAAGGTCGTATTCCTGGGATTGACCTCAGATTTATGAGGGAAGCACTGCATGATAATTCAACTGGGCTGACCTATGAAGCACTGACTGGGAAAAACAAACAGTCTGTTCCTGACTGCGAACGAATTATTTCAAGCGGAGTAATATCATTTCTGGAAAGAAAGGTATATAGTACTTTAAATACAATTATTTTGGCCTTTCACTCATGCAAAATGTTGCAGGTTCCAAGAGGGGGCCCAAGGTAGAAAAGAATATCAGTACATGTATATATTCCAATCATAACTTCCCCAATGCCATTTGTCTATTTCATAAAAGACCAGTAATTTTTAAATTAAGGGACATAAAAGTGGTGCCAACGTCATTCAACTAATTCGTAACTGGCACAAAGCCGCTGATGGGAGAGGGCTGTCAGATGCCGATCGCCATTCATATTGCAAGGAAATGAAATTCTGGATCCTTGATGATTGGATACCCTGGCATAGACACACACCTGACTACAGTTTGTTGGATGTAAACAGGTCAGATTTTATGCAAACCTTTTTCTTGTGAGCTGCAGTTTTTACAATTTTTATAATAATGTTATACAAAGACATTGATACTGGAGTTTAGTTTGACCTTACACAGGTGTTATCATAAAACTTTCCACTAAGTTTTCTGAGTACCATCAAACACCTGTTTGCTTGCTTTAGTACCAAAACATCCATGTTTATTGAATTAATGTGTGCCACTACTTTGTATAAGGTATGTGGTTGCACAAGAATGACCAGAATTGCACCTAAATTTTTAGCAGCTGTTTTTGTCCAATTTTCCGAATCGAAATTAAAAGCATGACGCCAATTCAAGTTCAAAGTGATGTTTAATGAAACAACATGGTTCATTTTGTTTTTTCACAGGCCGTTGAAAGGCATATGTGGTTTCACAAGGGAGGTGATTGTTGGGCTTGTTGCAAATTTAGAAAGTCGGCGGCTACGAAGACTAGAAAATATTGCAAGATCCATCCCACCAGAGCACCCACGATCCTCGTCGAGCGATGATGTTGAATGTTTCATTGCCCTATTGCATGAGATGCTCGGGGATATTTTTGACTTGAAGCAGTTCTTCGGTGAGCAACCCAAAATTTTAGATGAATTTCGGAAGAGAATTGATAAAGACCTGCAGTTTTACTATTGGACAGGGGCAAAAACTAGATACACCGATAATGAATTGCCATCTTTTGACAAACCATCAGGACCTGGAATTGTGGAAAGACTGGATAAAGTTCATTTGTCAAGAAGAGGTGATCCTGGAGTGTTTGTTGCAAATCGTGCATCCCTTCCCCAAAGGGGCCAGTTGACAGCTCTCATCTCTAACCTCGCTTACTGTTGTTATTTCCCATAAGACAATGTGCTCAATTCCATCAGTTGTGATTTTGCAGTGTGACGTACATTTAAATTTTCCTGGGGAGATGTCAGTAGATCTTCTAATTAGAGCATCTGCATTGCGAGAGTCTAGTACTACATTTATTTGTTTAAATTCTATGGACATAACAGGGAAGGTTGGTATAGTCCATGAGAGCCATGAGTCTGCAATGCTTGTAATGGTCCCAACTATTTCACCTGCAATTACACAAAATAAGTTCATATGAGCTTAAGTTATGATGGTGTAAGTATAATTAGCTGCAGTCACCCCCTTTTGTGTTGTGATAACATCGTTTGCACGGTCTTGGACCAAAATGGTCTTTGTGATTTGTTTGAAGATAATTGTCATCATGACTCATTTTTTTACAAATACAGCTTTCAAAGATTTTGTGATGTTTTAAGATAGCTACGATAACAATTATTTCAAAGAACAAGTCACAAATTATTATCACCTTTGTCTAAGCAAATCGATCAAAAAACATGTTCATTTTAGGCTGGTATTTACCTGCTGGTAAATACTGGCTGGTAAATACTGGCAGAAATAAATTCACTACTGTACCCTACTGTACCTGTAGTCTGACTTTCCATTGGCATGTTTGGAAGAGGAATCTAAAATGAAGTTATCATGAATAGGCAGTATTTAATTTAAAGATATTCCTGTTATTGATAAGAATTGGTTTAAATAACCCATTCAGTTACATAGCACTGGCACTCAATGGGTCAACATAAAAACTATCTCAACCACACAAAAGGAGATGTGAATCCATCTTTCTTGTGTGGTTCCATATTACACTGATTGTGTTACTTCATTGTACAAGGACAAAATTAAGCTATTAAGCTGTAATGCACCAACTAGATTATTTTACTCTAATACGCATTAATAAAAATGCAACCAATTACTACCTGGAGGTGAGAAAAGTTATTTTGTTTCATTCCACTTGTTGGGTTGATGTTTCCTGCAGCAAGCTCATTGGCAAAATGCTTGTCCAGGAAGCTGATTATTAAGTTAAGAATTTTATTCTGACCATCACAACAAGTGTTATAACCCAGGACTGCAAAGATTTTGGTAGGCTAGGAAGTGTCAAATTACAATGGGAGTTTACTAGGAGGTCTAGCAGCTAGCTTCTGGTAAAATGAAAATTGTTCACTATAATTGTTCATTAACCAGCCCCTCCCCTGTGTTAACAGTAAATGGTACCTAATGAAATTCCCTTTTAAATCCTTACCTTCTGCAGATAAGTCAAGTTCACAAACAGAAAGGCTGAATATTATTTTTTGTATCATTTTTGTTTTTAGCTTTTAGGCTAGCTACTATTTGAACATTTACTGAAAGTGAAGCAAGTTGAGTCTTTACATAAAATAAAATAAAAGCAATGCAGAAAGCATTTAATTATTATCTATTGTTGTATATGCTTTAAGTAAGGATACTTTCCACAGTAATTCTGCAGTTCGTCATCTGGTTTCTCCTTCCAGTCATTCAAAGGCTGATTCACATTCAGTGTGGGATTAAAAATGGTTTGGTGTTCAAAAACTGCCAAGGCTTTTTTGAATTGACCTTCGTAGTGGACATTAGCTCCCTTTTTCCTTAACTCTGTAAATAACTGACCAGATTTTACATAGGTAAAAGCTTTATTAATGCCAACCCCTCGAACATTGTCTAGGTAGTCGCAACCTGCAGCTATGCAACTATGAATGAATTGTGTCATGGTTACATTTATCCCATTCAAAATCTTGTCCAGCTCAAACAGCTCTCCTGTGCCACTTTGTTCAAGTTTTACCAAAACCTGAAAAACACGATAAAATTAAAATTTTTTATACCAGGTGTAGCTGTCAGTGACCTTATCTTGTTTTGTATCCTTAACCCACCGAGAGCCAGCGTTCGCCCCTTGACGAGTAAAATCAAGTAAAATAATAAAAAAGTAAAATAATAAATTAGGATGTGGCAATCAACCCGGAAGCACCCTACATGTACTTTATTACTTTTACTCTGTCAAACGCCAGGCAATTTTACTCGTCAATGTTGTTGTTTTTCGCAACAACCCCTTGGTCAGGTTCAGGCCAAAGCTTAGTTTCCACTACAGAAGGCTCACAGTGTAAACACAGCATACTGACCAATAACAAACCAATCTTACCTTTTTGCAGCCATATACCAGCAGATCCGAATCTTCGGTAATTGCCAAGTCTGCATAGCCATTTCGCACCAAATATGCAATCTGTGCATCAGATTCATATGGAGAGACGACATACTTCACCCCTTTATTCAGGCATATCTGTAATAAATAATCGAATACTTTATGCAAACACATCGATAAGCCTTGGGCAACAATTATCTTGGGGAGCAGTATAACAACAGAAATACCCACTGTGTTATATTACCCACATGTTTCCAGGGTTATATAATCTATTCTGACAAACTTCAAAAATAAATAGAATAATTTAATATTCACCTTCATGCATTCTACCATGTCTTCATATGTCACTTCGACACTCTGGCTAAGAAGCTTTCTTTTTTCGGTGATCGTTATATTAGGCCGTTGTGCTTTACGAGCAAGGTCTTGTTTACGACTTTAAGAAAGAAAACACAATTTAGGTTATGCCCTAAAACATAATTTAGGTTATGCCTGCTTCTATAGGAAGCAAAGGTCTAAAATGTATATACCTGCGTCGTCGAAGATTTTCCTTAGCTTTTGCTGGTAGGTTTTGCCCGTCAAACACTACAAATGGAATCACTCCAGCTTCTTGTATTGAAGATAAATGTTTAGTGAAAATATGTAGTAACCTGAAAAACGGGGGGGAAAACAATCACAATACACAAAGAACTATCCTAGGACTTGGTCGAATAGTCCAATATAGTATTTATTATAACTCACCTTTCGCGATTGCCATGTTGTGATAAAGAAATTGCTAACGCTTTATGGATCCAACACGAAGCGTCGACTGCCACAATTCGTCCATAAAATTCGCTGATATGAACCTTATTACCATATTTCTTTATGTATGGGAAAAGGCAATTGATTCCCATCGAAGAATATTTACATACGCTGATACTGATTGTCTCTTGATGTTCACTCGGTCAAGGCAAAATGCAAATGAGGCACAATTTGCAATCCAGGCGCGAAAACCCCATCACGCTTTGCGGTCGTATTGTGCACACCGCCTGCATAAAATATAACTAAATCATGTAAATAGTAATATATTTTTATTTTAATTGACCATTTAATGATATATTGTAGATATTTTAGATGTAAAAATTAAATCTTTGGCCGTTTGAGTAGTGCTTACCACACTGGTTTTACAGTGTGCTTCAAAAAATATGCCTCAAGTGTGTCGATCAAATGTCTAACTTGGCCGAGAACTTGGCAAACTTCGGCAAAGAGCTAGAGCCTTTCAGAGGCCTATAAATATCAATATTAATCGCTTGTATTTCTGTCTTGTATTAAACTCTAACGTACATCTTTTTTATACCAAAACAACTACTTACCATTCATCTTTACAATTTAAGCCTCAAAATGATGAAAACTTGCTTCAATTTTGTAAAATATGCATTTTCCCCCTTTCGAACGTCGTTTTTCCTATACTTTTACCTGAAAATTCCAGCGATGACACTTGCCAGACCAATTTGCGTGGCGCGTGGAATGACGTGAGCGTGGGGACACAAACATCAAAGGCGCCGCCGCGTGTTCCACATCTGTATATTATTAATCTGTGGTTGTGGTGAATACGCATGTCAGGGTATGGTCGGGACGTGGTCGGGACTCGGCGCGAAGTGTCGCTGTAGCCGAAGCCGTTACGGCAGCAGACCAATCAATATCAATTTATATTCAATATTATTAAAATCAAATGGTTTTCCGATCATAATTGAAAGCACGTATCTCAATTATCAATGTACATTTTTTATCACTACTGCACGATAACTTCGAATTAGTGTTTTGTTTATACTATTTCTTAGAAAATTTCAGGGGGCTTGGCCTCCTGCCTCACCTCAGATACGTGCCTGCGAGATTAATATTCGCTTACCTTTGCTGTTTGTTGTTTTATAATATTCGCTTACTGTTGCTGTTGTTTTCGTAATATTGGCTTGCATTTTTTTAATAGCATCAGCTGATTTTCCACTTCCCAATGGGTGTCGCTTGGTGGGGACATGACCCCACCCACATTTTATATAGGGGGAGGGGGGGAGGCAGTATATCAAACCCCCACATTCTGGCTATAGGATAATTCTACTATACATGTGTAATGTAAAGGAATGCCCTGAAGCGTTAATAGTATAGTTTATCTTGTAAATATTAAATAATATATTAATTTTAATGGTTGGACCAGTGCTGGAAACACATGGGATTTTTAATCCCACCGACAACACAATGGGTCAAATTTCATTGCACTGCTTGAAAGTCTGGCTCTCTCTTGTTTATATCGTGTTGGGCACAACACTAGTGGCCAGGGGCATTGGAAGTAAGGGAGCTGGGCCCCCCACTTTTTGGGTTGGGGGGGGGGGGGTAATATGTTTGCCCCCCCCCCCCCCCCCAACACTTTTTAAAAAGGCCAGGAATAATGCCTGTCTTTCCTTTTTACATTTACACAACACTGAATTCTGTTTTTAAATGTACCTTTTGTAAGCATGACCCAACACAATACACTAACCCTAGCTAACCCATGACTTTGAATAAAGATAAAATAAAGAAATTTGAATGCAGATATTCAATGTCTGGAAAAGTGTTGTCTTTTGATTATTTTATGACATTTTTGGAACTTTAGAATTCTGTAAATCCTTGTCCTAAAATGCTGAAAATGGCATTTCAGAGACCCCAGATTTCAAAAGTTCCCAGGGAGCATGCCCCAGACTCCCCTAAAAAAATTTGTCCCCCCCCCCCCCCACACACACACACACACACACACACACACACACACAGACACACACACTTTTAATGTTGCTCTGACACCCCTGCTAGTGGCAGATAAGAGTTTGGTAGATTATTTATTTGATTAAGCAACAACAAATATATATAAAGGTTTTGTGAATTGGGTGAACATCAGCAAAATCCTTTGTTGATCTGCATTAATAGGTTCATCTCATTAATTCTTTTTAATATCTTTTTACTTTCTTATTATTGTTGGTGCAGTATGTTGGACATGTCATGTGCCAATAAGGAACATTTCCCATATAATTCCTAAACTTCCCATGGAAGACATGGGCATATTTTGTACTTCATAATAATAATAATAATAATGATAATAACAACAATATAGTAAAACTAACAATGATAATTGTAGTAATCATAATAGTCCATTATCTTTAGAAGGTTTAAAAAATTACAAAAACCAATGTAACCAATTTTTAAACATTAAAAATACAGTTCATGACAGTTCACAGGCTATATTCGATGCGTAGACTTAGGCATTCTACCGTGTGCCATAGAAAAGAAATATAATATATGTCAAAAACATGCATATAGACAATCACAGGGGGTTGCAACCAGTGGTTGCAACCCTGGAAATACCAGCACCATACTATGATTTATTAAATCAGGTTATTTTAATATTTTTATTACCCTTGCCAGTGAATAGTATAGCTAGAGGGCTGGTGTATATTCCCACACATTTAATACCAGCTGGAAAGCCTTAGAGTTGTATTTTTTGCAAGCAATCCTGTGTGTATATATGGGTCTTAAAATATAGAATTTATCACACTCAGTCTCACACTGTTGTCCTTCAACTTCACAATCATATAGTTCAAATATATAAGTACAGAAGATATGTAAAAAATTACTTATACATGTAAAACACAATTAAGATATCATATTAACATTATTTTGATAAACATTTAGGGCAATACACACCACTCCAATGACTACAATATTTCATTTGTTTGCTTTATAATTTTGTTTTCTTCCATTTATAACTATGGAATTACTGATAGCCTGAAGTCTGTCGACAAAATGGATTCAGTGGAGTTTTCAACACCTAAATAAATGAATTAAAACAAAAATAATTGCAATAAAAGAGATGTATACGGTTAAGAGTATAGATCAAGTTAAATGTTGTATAGATTTAACGATTATTGGTTTCACCGTGGTTTCATGACACTGGCCACTGATTACAAAAGAAAATATGGTAGCCAACAAACTTTCTGTTACCTGAATGAATCTTCTGAATTTCTTAGTCCTTTTTCTCGATTTCCTTTGACATTTCTTCTGCTAAACAGCATTGTTGTTCAGACTTTTTGTTCAGTAGGGAATCAGTCCCGTAACTCCCGTTGAAATATGCCGCCATTTTGTTTTTAATTTGAAGAGCTCCGCTATGTTTCCGAATTGACCAGGTTGAGCTAAAATGACGCAATTTTACGATAAACAAAATGATCAGGTATGCTGGTTGACCATGATATTGACTCAAATAGTGTTAATTTTAAATAACCAGGATTGTTATATAGCTAGAGTTTCACTGGATGCAACGATGACTACCATTGGTTGGTTTGTGGTCACATGACCTAAGTTAAATTTCAATGTCTACCGAGCGGGCAATAATGGAGAACTTATTGCCTGCTCGGTCAATAAGTTTTCAATTGTTGCCCTCTAGAACTTTGACCTCTTCACGGCATCCTATGAACAAAAGCTTGTTTGGTACGAAAAAAAGAATATTTATAGATCTTCAAGTGTGAAGATTAACTGGAGAAATATATCGCTGTTCTTTTGTTCTGCGACTTATATTTGTTTGGTTGAAGTGAAATTACGGAGCCAGGCGAAATGTTTTGGTAAGTCTTAGCGTTTGTCTTTTGTGTACTTTCCCTTGATAAACGTCGAAACTATTCAGCGAAACTCAAGCTATATAACAAAACACTTAATGTCTGCTCCCTCGGGAAACAGTTAGTTTTGTTTTCCCTCGAATCTCGATGTTTCCCTCGACTTCGACTCGGGAAATATCAAGACTCTCGGGAAAACAAAACTAACTGTTTCCCCCGGGAGCAGACATTAAGTGTATATTATTTAACCAGAGTGTTTTTAGAGTGTACCGTCTCTCCTGGTGCAAATGGGCACCAAGTTCGACTTCTTTCCTCGTTACATTTCCTTTGTTTCTTTCTTGCTTTCTCTAAGTTTGCCTTCGCTACCTCTCTCACCTCTTTAAGTATCTTCCTAATAGACTGACTGTATTCTGATTGTGTCCTAGGTTCTTTAAGTGGAAAACCTAACTCTAATTCTAAGGTAATCTGGGCATACGGCCAAAGATTAGTTCATATGGGGAAGTTTGTGTTGACTCCTGCCGACTAGTGTTGTAGGCGAAAACTACCGCATCTAACCATAGATCCCAATCATGGTCATGTTTGGTGCAGAATGCCGCTAACATATCTTGCAATGTTCTATTTTGCCTCTCTACCTGCCCGTCACATTGAGGGTGATATGCCGTTGTTGGACTCTTTGTAATTCCCATTATATCACACACTTCATGCATTAATGTGCTTTCGAAATTTGCCCCTTGATCGGAGTGTAAGACAACTGGGGGACCGAACCGACTGAAAACTCTATCGACAAGTATTTTAGCGACAAGTATTTTAGCGACAAGTATTTTAGCGACAAGTATTTTAGCGACAAGTATTTTAGCGACAAGTATTTTAGCGACAAGTATTTTAGCGACAAGTATTTTAGCGACTGTTGTTGATGCTTTTTGATCTGGAGTGGGAAAAGCCTCACACCACTTCGTGAAGTGATCCATTAAAACTAAGATGTGTTTGTTGCCATGACTACTTTCTGGTAATGGGCCCATATAGTCTAACGCCCAAAATGTAAATGGTTCGCTAATCTCCAAGTTTTGAAGTGGGGCTAGCCGTCGGCGCCGGCGCACCGCTTTCTTTCATCTTAATGATTTGAGAGATTATTGGATCATTTTGCTGAGAGTTCCTGATGTTGTTTGTCGATTGATGGTTATTGCGCAGTTATCTGGTACAGGTTCCTGTGAATTACACCGCTAAAACAGATGACTCAAAGGGACCCGTCTAGGCCCGGTAAGCTGGCATGAGTTCTGAGTTGACGTGGATGATTTCAGCCCAAAATTCGCAATTATCAAGTAAATGTTGCAAAGTTACCTTAGTTTTACTTCAGTTTTAAGCCCTAATCAAACGAGAATGCAACTCATCGCAAGTTGGCAGTCAGAATTTCTGTGGCGCTCGTTCGAACTCCCCAAATTAACAAAATAAAGGTTTCATGAGTGTTTTAAACAAGTTTTAACTTTGTCACGGTAGATGGTATTTTCGGGAAACTATTCAGAGGGTCTGGCTGAGATAGCGTGACTGCCAACTTGCGATGACTTGTGTTCTTGTGTGATTAGGGCTTTACACTGATATTTATGTCGATGCAACGTCACTATTTAAGTTTGCCCGCTTTTACCCACAATTCATGCAGTCTGAACATTAGATAATGGCTTATTTGCAATCATTTGGAAGTCAATTTTGACTTGTTTGTCCGCATTTTGTGCTATAAATAGCTGCTCGACGGCATGCTATTCTATACACAATCAGACAGTGCTAAAGAAAGCGTTGCCCTATTTAACGCTAAAAAATCACGTCAAGAACACAATTTAAATACCGAATTGCTTCATTCTTGAGATATTCAGGTTTAATTCTTTGAAAGTTTTCATGGCGATAAAGTAATATAAATAAGTTTTGTGGAAGCACCACGTAAAATATTTCTTTGCTAAGCTTTCGGCCTGTTGACTCAGGCCTTCATCAGAGCAATGACAACAAGTTGTTGGCTCACGTCATTTATAAACTAAGCAACTGATCAATTAAATCACGCAAGAATACAATGGCGTACCACGTTAATTTTATTAATTAGAAAACAAAATCAAGAATGTTCTCCGAATAGGGCACACCACGTGCTGTTTAATGGCTGTCCTTCACTTATTTATATATTCAGGTTTGTTTGATATGCAAATGTCATACTTATGACATCACACTGTATAATGACTTTTTAGAAAAGTATGATTTTCTTGGAGAGTACCTATCGAAAGTACTTAAAAATTTGCACTTACATGTATGTAGCCATGACTGGTCACTAAACGTGTGTAGCCGTGTGTAAAATATTTGGACCATCCTAAAATTGATGCTCTTTCAAAAAGTCATTATGCAGTGTGATGTCATAAGTATGACATTTGCATATCAAACAAACCTGAATATCTCAAGAATGAAGCAGGGAAACGAAATTCTGCAAAAGATGTTACTTTGTCATTTTAAGTGTTCTTTCAAATGTAATCCTAAAATACTGGGGTGAAATTTCGTTGCATACGCACTTTAAGATTTTCGCTTTCTTATACCAAAACACTGCCAAAGCAGCACTTATGGATATTTCTGTATTTTTTCAGATGTTGACGAGTGTTTACAAGCTTCTATTTGTCCAACTGGATCATTCTGTGTCAATACTGTCAGTTCATACAAGTGTGACTGCAACGAAGGATTATATAAAAACAAGACAGGACAGTGTGTTAAAGGTAAAAGAAATAAAACCCTATTATATGTGATGCCTTCGACTCTGCCACTTGAAATCTAATATGTAAATTGCTCTTAAAAAGCTCTTTGTGGGAAGAAGTGACCAAATTTGTATTACTAAAACTACTTATCGTTTCCTAAATTGTTTTAAGGTCTTCGTTAAGGTTTACAAAGTCATTTCGGTAAAGTGCTCTCAATTCGTCAGAATTTATTTCACAAAAATAAAATAGATATCGTTAGAAAGTTATTAATTTGTAGAATACAATGTTGTATTTGATTTTGCGATAAACACAAGCCAATAATAGTTGTAAATTTTTCAAGTAAACCCAGAGAGCTTCACTCGGGGCGACTTAAGTACAAAGCGTTTCATTTTGTTCAAAAAATGTTTTCGCAGTTCGATTCCCAGACAAATTTCCAGCAAAACGGTGTCAGTGTTTCTTATTTACTGCCTGGTTTTGATTTTATGACTTATTTTGTCCGAATGTTGGTCTAAAACAGCATTTTCAACTTTGGTCGTCAATAAAATCAACAAAACTCGACATGTCAAAAAACACCGTTTTGCTGGAAATTTATCTCGGAATTAAACTGAAAAAAAGAGATTGTGAACAAAATAAAACGCTTTTTACTCAGTTGAATCGCCCGGAGAGAAGCCCTCTGATTTTAATTAAAAAATTCAAAACTATTATTGGTTTGAGTTTACATATCCCAAAATAGAAGACAACATTGCATCCTACAAATTAATACCGTTGCCATCCGTGTATCACAAGATAGCACTGTTGATCCGGTGAGTTAAATGTCTGAAGATATCCGAGCAACACTGTACTGTAGCACAAAAGCTCAGTAAAATTACGGCTGGTAACCCCCCTCACCTTCAAAATATACACTATCCGATACTATCTGGCATGGTTACCTGCTTGTAACAAAAAATGCCATCGGCGATGTTTTTGAGACACTTTTATCGAGGTTGGCCGGCCGACTATTACACAATGCTGTTAAAGTGCCTCTGAAACGAAAATTAAGTTTGTCTTATTTGAAAGAACACTTAAAATTATAGAGTAACATTTTTTGCAGTTTTTCGTTTCCTTGCTTCGTTGTTGAGATATGTTAGTTTGTTTGATATGGAAATTAAACATTTTGACGTCGTAGGTGCATAATGAGTTATCATATGTATTGTGTTAAATTTTCATTTTAAACAAACTGAAATATTTTAAAAACGAAGCAAGTAAACGAAAATCTAAATAATAACTTACTTTGTCATTTTAAATGTTCTTTCAAATAAGACAAACTTAATTTTCTAGTCATATACACTTTAATACAATCATGTCTAACTTGCAGATCATTTGAGAGTTTTCTTTTATATTATTTTCTAGGCGTTTCTTACAGGGCAACATTCAAACTTGATATAACGTTTACTGTAGATTTAAAAAATTCTAGCAGTCCTGTTTACATAACCTTGGAATCAAACTTAAGCTCAGCTGTAAGTTGTTTATTCTTGTATTAATGAAGTGAAAAATTCGTTGGAGTTTTTGGTGTTTTAGACCTCGTTCACACGAGTCCGGAGCGAGTTGAAAACGGCGCTAAAAAGTCACAAACGCCGTTGCGTTCACACGGCACCGGATTGAAATTGTGTGAAAACAGCGCTCTAACCGGAGCGTTTTGGAAACGATTTCTAGACGAAGCGAGATGAAAACGGAACCCTTGGCGAAGGAAAAAAATATCCAAACCAGAAGTAGATGATCAGATCCAGTTTGGACTATGTTTTTTCCAGTTTTCCTTAATTTAAAGCAATGTCTGAGGGTTTTGCAACATTTTTGTTGTCATTTAACTCTTTGTAAATAATAAGACGGGTCAGGCCTTCACTCGGGCAAGGTGTCACCGCAGAGGCTCTATACAGCGCGAGCAAAGGTGTGAGTGGGCCGAGGAAGATCAGATCGAAGGCTGAATGTGGTGCATACTTCACATTGGTGAGCATATTTACAATTAAGACAGTTGTCAGCCACATCTGATCACTGTTAAACTACAAAGTCAGTCAGTCTATTTCGAAATCTACCAACAATGTTTCAAGAACACCTTGATCAAAAGGTAGAGCTGTTCAACTTTTTGTCCAAAAGCAAAAGGAGCAAAGAACTTACAACATGCCTCATAGCCTCACTGCATCACACGACTAACAACTCACCGGAAGTATGAATTGTAGCGGAAGTAAGAAGTGCAAAAATGCAAAATCGCGACACCCGAAGAAAAGGGGGGAAAACAAAAAAAAAACAACAACGAGTTGAAACTGAGACTCGGCCTACCACAGGTACCTCGGGAAAACAGTGTGTTTTGTGGCCCCTCGACCGCTCGTTGTTGCCCTCGGTTTTGCCCCGGGGAACAACTGCGGTACCGGGGCTACGAAACACACAGCCAGTAAATAAGTGTTTATTATTATTATTATTATATGCCAAGTGTCAAAGTTCACGTTTTCCTGCGTTTCATTGGGCGAGAAGGTATCACGTGAACTTCGACTGTCGCCCAGCAACAGCTCTGAGCGGTGAATAATATGTTATGGACCAGCGAACCAGCGATGAAATAGAAAATTTACTTGAAGATAAAGACTCAACATCAACCAAAAAGGCCATCGAGCAAGCTGTTAAAATCTTAGGGGAATTTTGTATCGAAAAAGGACTTGCCGCCGACTTTGAAGATCTTACAAAAATACAACGCAATGAACTTCTTCGACACTTAATAAAATAATAAAAGTTCAATATTTACTTCAGTCTTTTGACGTCTTTCTTTTTTTTGTTTTCTTTGACACTTGGTTGATTGCTTTGCCTTTCTTAAACATTCTTTGGGAAACACAATTATGCTGCATAGTTTTGTGCCAGTTATAATCAAATATAATATGTTATGGACCGGCGAACCAGCGATGAAATAGAAAATTTACTTGAAGTTTAAGACTCAACATCAACCAAATAGGCCATCAAGCAAGCTGTTAAAATCTTAGGGGAATTTTGTATCGAAAAAGGACTTGCCGCCGACTTTGAAGATCTTACAAAAATACAACTCAACGAACTTCTTCGACACTTAATAAAATAATAAAAGTTTCATATCTACTTCAGTCTTTTAACGTCTTTCTTTTTTTGTTTTGTTTGACACTTGGTTGATTGTTTTTCTTTTCTTAAACATTCTTCGGGAAACACAGTTATGCATAGTTTTGTGCCAGTTATAATCAAATAGCTTCGACGGAACCGGCAACGGGACCAATGGGAGCCCATTACAATGGACTTCTCCCACGGGACTGCCATTACTCAGAATGATTTTGCATACTAAATTAAATTAAATTGCTAATTTATTACACCCAGTATTTCTGGGTGCTGTGACCAGCCGATGCCAGGCCTTTTCCCGCACTTTCAATTTTAAAAAGGCCCTGGGAACGAAGTTGTGCCATGGCTAGTTCATTTTTCGGGGGAAACCATATGTGGACCCGAGATAGCTCGGCTCCGCCTCGGGAAACATCAGCGGTCAGTATGCTGTTTGCCGAAGGTTCCAGTCAATCAATAAGTATTTTACTAGAAATACATAAACGCAACAACCCCTCGCCCGCTTTAACGTGTTTCTTTTTTGTAACTCCCCCCCTCCTCCTCCTCCTCCTCCTCCTCCTCCTCCTCGATGTTCAAAGCCAAAGGAAAATTTTCAGTCGAAAATCATCATGTAACAGTGGTTGAAGAAAAGAGTACTTAAATAAACTCTGGTAGCAGAGGATAGTCTGGTTATAAAACATATTTTGTTTACTCGAGGTTTTGAAAGGGTTTTTTTAGTAAGCCTTTAAATGACTTCCATGTACATGTTTTGATGGAAAAAAAGCAATGACAATGTCAACGATCTTGCAAGTTTTTAAAAGGTTTCCATGCATGTTAATCTGAAATTAATAGCCCAACAACAAAATATAATATAGATGAAAACAAACCACAGTCTAATTGGACCAGCGAGATGAAGCAAAATGCAGATCTTGATTTGAAAATCAATAAAAATAATGAAGAAAATATGCCACGTCCTATAGAAAAACTATCTAGACTGGCGTCTTCAGCAAGACACGTCGACAAAATAAACTGTAATAACTTTAAAACCAGCAATTGGAACAAAGCAAAAATAAACAGTATTAATCGGACAGCACTATCAAGGTGGAAAAAAACAACTTATTTGAAAAAATTGATGAGAAAACAGGAAGAACGCTTGTCACAATGCCACGTATTATAAACTCACGTTTTAACTTTTAAGAATACAGCTGTTTTAAACCTTGCCGTTTCTCTCGATATAATCATGCACTACACTTTCCCGTTGCCTTCTCTCTGTAGTATACAATATGTTTACCGTTTTTCTCACTTCCTCAGTTTGTTAGCTTCCCTTTTCTTTGCTAAGCAAATAACTTTCCTCTCTTCCGCTGGTTCGTTGTCGTTACAAGTGACAGTTCTGTACGTTTCTCAGTCTTTTCGACTTCCCTCAACGCTTTTCCTTCGAGTTAATAGTTCTTGTCGCATCCGCTTAAAGTTTTCTTGCTTTATTGAACTGCATTTCTCTTTCCATTGTATATTTATGTAGTTTTTTTCACCCAAAACACATTCTTGGTGAAAAGATTTTGCTCAATAGGTTACCAGTGCCCAAATATCCTCGCGGCGCTACGAGATTTGACCGGCCTTGTAAACTCGCGTATAAGGGATTTTACGCCGGTCAGGATTAGCACCCTCTCCCCGGACGGCGCCCCCTTTTCCCGCCCTCCCAATTTCAAAAAGGCCCTGGGGACAAGGTTTGGCCATGTCAAACTTTGATAGTTCATAACTCCGGAAATAGACACCAAATTCTCTTGAAATTTTCAGTGTATACTCCTACGATACTCTTCTGTTTACTAAAGCAATGTAAATAGAGGCAGCGGAACCGGGGGGGCAATGGGGGAAGATGTCCCCCCCTTTTTTCAAAATTGGAAAATGTGCCCTTTTTCTGAAATAAAAATGCGCTTTTTTATAAATGTGGCATGTGGCGGTTAAGGTTTACTGCGGCATATTGCCTATACTGGGAAGAATTAATGTATACTTTTCGTAGAAGTATGACATTGCTATTTGCTGTAGAAAAGAGTGACTGTGTCGATGTAAGTTTCCAGCGCATTGGCGCTACTTGAAGTATTCTATTTGTAAAAGAAATGCCGCTGACCAAGAAATTGTGTTAAAAACAAGATGGTGGTGATCAAATGGAGGTTACAACCGTACAACGTTTTAAATTATACAATTAGTTTGAAAATAACCAAGGTGCCCCATTTTTGCGGTGCCCCCGCCCACTTTTCAAGTGCTTCCGCGGCCCACCAATATAAATGCCAATGAATTTTTCACCTCATGTACACTTATAAAAACCTTGAAATAACAATTGTCTTTTGGATTTATTTAATCCTAATTTGTCTTTGAAAAACCTACTTGCGAATGTTTCATTTTTTCAAATTGCAGTTAAAATTATGCTATTATCTATAAAAACAAAAGACAAATGCTTAATTTCCGCATTTGATTTTAGGAAATAATTTTTGACATCACTTTAACTACATTTTATAAACATTAACTACACCTCAAATGTAATGTGTTCTTTTTTAAGATATCGTCGGCTTACCAAAGTAATAGCTTCTTCGTTGCGGTTCTTGTCAATGGTTTTAGGTAAGTCTCCTATGGACCTATTCTGCATATTTAAATGCAATTTGCAATAATCATTGTTATCATCATCATTATCATTATCATCAATATTATCATCATCATTATATCATCATAATTAATCATCATTAACATCATTATCATCATCATTATTATCGTCATTATCATCGTTATTATTATCAGTATTATTATCATTATTGTTATTATAATCTTCATTATTATTATCCTTATCTTCATCATCATCATCATCATCATCATCATTATTATCATTATCATCATTATTATCATCATCATTATTATTATAATCTTCATTATTATTATCCTTATCGTCGTCATTGTTATTATCATCATTATTATTATCATCATTATCATCATCATTATTACTATCATTATTATTATCATTATCATAATTTTTATTATCATCATCATCATCATCATCATTATTATTATTATTATTATTGTTATTATTGTTATTATTATTGTCTTCATTATTATTATCATCATTATTATCGTCATCATTATCATTATCATCATCATCATTACCATTAATATCATCATCATTACCATCATCATCATCATCATCATCATCATCATCATCGTCATTATCATGATCATTATTATATCATCATTATATCATTAGTAAAATTCTGATGTACTTTTGTTTCTTTATTGTTTTAGCGAGGGAAGCGTTGTTGCAAATGTCACAATTATTTTTAATACATCACGATCATCACCATTAGCTGAACTTAAGAAAGTGAAAAATGGCAAACTTGGCAATTACACTGTCGACCTGTCAAGTATAAAGCTGACTGAAGGTATGTAAAATGACTGACTGAATTATTCATTATTTGCTAATAACGTTCTAAATATATATTAATCACTAATAAACAGTGTTTTCACTTAATTTATCTTTTTCTCTCTCTTTTATTTAACACTTCTGAAGACGCTGTTTTTGTTTAGCAAGGGCGGACATAAACAGTTGCACCCCTCCCTTTTTCTCATCGATGGTAGGAATAGCAAATGCCTTTTCGCATCTCATTATTGATTTGTTATTGTTATTTCGCTCTGATTGGCTAATTTTTTCGCATCTCATTAATTTGTTCTTGTTATTTTTATCTGATTGGCTAATTTTTGATCACATGATTATCTTCCTTATATAAGCCCATTGTTTGTTTACGCTCTTTACGTTTCTCTCTGACGAAGGGCCTTCGCTCGAAACGTTAGACTACTAGTTTCGGCAGTATGTCTAACCTCACTATATTTCGATTGTATTAAAGACTTATTAACCGAGTGCGAGGTCTGTACGGGAAAGTATTTGCCTGAGGTTTTCGTACAGACCGAGCGACGAAGGAGCGAGGTTTGTGCGATAAAACCGAGGGCAAATACTTTCCAGTACAGACCGAGCAAACGAGGTTAATAAGGAATTTATTATATGGCTATTGGTTCATTTTATTTTTAAGTTTTTAGCGTTGTTTTCGTCTTTGGAGTATGCTGTTTACCTTACTTGATGACTTTTTCGTGTCGCTTCTTGGCCTTCTTATTTACACCAGTTCGGCTTTTATTTGTCGTGTTTTTAGATAAACAGCTTTAAAGAAAACCAGCAGTGATCTTCCAACACATTTTATTGTTCAGAATATTTGAATAAAGATACCTATTTCTCTTTTATTTGTATTCAAATCAACTCGGAAATCTTCCCGCCAAAACTTACAGGGCCGAGAAAAAAACGTATTGACCCCGAGGTCAATATCGTAAAATCCCAACCCCTCAGGAACCAATCAGCGTGCGTCGTTTTGCGTACGGACCGGAAATCAAACCCAGCCATGTAATAATTATGGATATTGCTCTGGTCAACAAGGCAATGTTTAGTAATTGATATGTTTTGTAGAAAACCTCCTCAACTATTAAATAGAGGTGACGTACAGTCCGTTCTGCGCATGACCGCAATGTGGTCCCCAAAACATGACATTCGTAGATAATTACATGAAATACTCAGCTCAATGTAAACCGTTAGGAACAACATGGCAAGAAAACAAGCGATTCGGCGAGGATATCTCTTCGGATTTCTTCTATTTCTCCTGAAAATCTTTTGTTTTGGGTACAAGTAATGAATGGGAACCAAGAAAAGCTTACAATCTTGAACAAGACGCCTGCTCAGGCGTTCACTTGGGCTACTGATTGCTGAAAGCTTCGCGTAGCCTGTGCGACTCTAGCAAGACTACATGACAATGGCAATGCATATTTGCATAGATTTTCACAAATAGAATCTATGGTCTTATATGAACTGCTGCGGTGCAGGAAGCGCCGAAGGTTTGCTAATTAGTATAAATGTAAACAAAGCCGTTTTTCTGAAAATTAAACAACGGATCTAATATATTTAGTAGACAAAACCTATAGTGTCGGATTCGGCAGATTCAAGCGATCATTTTGATATAGAATTTTATTTAAATTCGGACAAACAGAAAATTTTTAAACATGTTAATACGACACGCGATATCTAGACATGCACTGAACATGTTCAACATATTGATATGTTACCGGTATTTGCTGTATTCGATGCTTATTATTATATCTGCATTTGTAGTTGTCAGACTATAAAGCAGCAAGGCCAGGACCAACCTGTTTTGAAATAGCTCGTCATCTTTTACGTACTAAGTCTACCGCGATCGCGTGCGTGTGCAGTTGTAAACATTGTAAAGCCTTTGTAAGCATGTTTATGATGAAATGAGGCCAATTGTCAGCCGCATTACGGATCAACTATAACTCGGTCACTTGCAAAGCTATTCAAACAAGTAAACAACTGAGAAACAGTGAAATGTCGATCTTGTGAATATTCAAAAACATCGATAAAATGGCAATAAAAACTTCGTTCAAAAGAGACAACCACTGATCATCTGGAGACAACTCTGCCAAATCTCGGTTTCGCAATAATTAAACATGACTTTCACTCCTTCAGTTTAAAGTTTCCGATTATTTTTAATACACCTTGATTCGCTGACAGTCCGACTACTCTGACATCTTTGTCTGAGACTACTGCTGTGTAGTGTGCCAAGAAATGTCGTGGAAATATTCAAAAACATTGATAAAATGGCAATTAAGAAAAGATAGATACGTTTAATAGAAGAACACCTTGCAGCTAAAAGCTGAATTGCGTGTACAGATATATCAAAATTTCATATCAAAAAATTTTTAAAACTAACTAGAATAAAATAAACTAAACTGCGGACTACCTTTAAAAGCTAAATAATGTTTACAAGGAATTTAAAGATCTGATGCACATGCAGGTAAAAATGATTGTTTAAATCTATTTGTTTTACACTTGGGGATAATAAAATCCCTTTGGTTCCTAAGTGAATAAATAGATGGATTAACGTTAGGAAGGATATCATATAATTTGTGATCTCGATTTTCCACTATACTGTTAAAAGTTTTCTTGGTCAGATGATATCGACGGTGATGAAGGCTATCCAGGTTTGTAATTGATAATCTTTCAGAGTAGGATTTTCCAGGAAGAATAATTGATAATATACGCTTTTGAAAGCTTCGTTCAAGAGACAACGCGGCCATGAAATCGCCATCGCGCGGCCGGGAGACTAATGACCACGACCCAACAAAATAAAAATAAGAAAAATAACAGAGCCGAAACCTAGCCTCGGTAGCCCGAGTAATAAGGTATTAGTATTTTTGTGACTACCGCTGACCTGTCAGCGGTTGCCATAATGTCGGCGTGTTGCTTGCGCGCGCGATTGTTTTGGACCGCACTAACGTCATACTCGTGCAGCCAACGCCAGATATTCGACGCGATCGCTATATAGTCGAGAAGATCGCCATTGATCGCCAAGTATTCGGGAAGTACTCGAGTTGTTTTCGTGGCCTCGCGGGAATAAACTAAAGTGAATCTCGTCTTTGCATTTTGGTCGCTTTCTCGATGACAGTTTTGATTTTTGAAAGTGTTAATTATTACTTTGCAAATCTTTTCTTCTTGGAACGGTTTCTGTCCACATTGATCAGTTTATACAAGGTAAGAAATAGTTTCAAAATTGTGACGTTGTTTATCTTATATACTATATACAAAATCTATAAGTACTTGATCGGAAAGAGTACTAGAAATATTCAGCTTATAAAGTTTGCTAGAAGTTGGGCCTTCAACCTTCTTTTATCGAAGAAACTGATATATACCTAAATTATTTATAATGATAAAATCGCTTTATAAGTTTAATTTTGGTTGAATTGTGTTGTGCTCACTGGTCAGTGACTCATGTTTATACTGCATTTACAGTACGTATATATATCATACACCAGTGCATACACTAAGGCCATAGGAATGAAAGTATTAGAATACCGTCCGAAAATATTTGAAAAGTAATGCGGGTTTTTTTCATTATTCATTATTCATTATTTAGCAATTTTGATATAAAGTACATATTTTTGGTGCATAAAAGTGATTTTAAGGGTACATGCTCCCACAATAAAGTCATGCGCAGTTTGTCTTGGCAGATTATGCATGACATTTTATAGGAACTTGCAGAAAATACAAACCCCAAGAACGTTTTATATACTCATCTGTACGTTTTTAGAGGTGTGCTTTTGTTTATATTCAGACAGATATTAAAACCGCCTCTCCAAACAAACAAACAAACAAACAAACAAACAAACAAACAAACAAACAAACAAACAAACAAACAAACAATATATCCACGAGGAACGAACGAACGCCATCAGTTATAAAACACGTGTAAACACCATTTCTGCGCCCACGTTCAATATTACATTTGGTATGCGTTGATGCAAAAAAATCTACCAAATCTTTCGAAGCGATACTTTTAACTTTTTATACACGTTAATTTTGTATTATAACCTGATTTGGCTGATTATACCAGTTTTATGTTAAAATACCTGAATCTTTCAGCAAATAATGAAAATTTTATAAATAATGAAAATTTTTGCGCGGGGCTTTGAACCGACGCGGGCGGTGGACGGTATTCTAATACTTTCATTCCTATGGCCTAAGAGTGAGAAGTGTGTTTTAACCAACTTCGAGCTAGGTGTTTTGATATTAGATCAAACACAACTTTCATTGTTTCGTGATCAAACAAATCAGGAAATGAATTGTTTGATCACGTATCAAACCTTTGTCTCACTTATGATTTTCCTATCTGTTTGGTTTGTGAATTATTAATGAGTTCAAGAAGTATATATCACAGTGCCCTGTATTTACACTATATATAAGAAATTTATACTAGGTGGTGTTGGTGGCATAGTGGTTAGTGCACGTGCCTTTCACCTCTGCGAGCTGGGTTCAATACCTGCACAGTGCAGTTATCTGATTAAAATAATTCACCTTGGCCACATTCGAGAAGAGTGCTTCCAGTTTGACTCTACCAAACACCACAGGTTTCCTCCGGGTACTCAGGTTTCCTCCTGTAGTAACACTGGACCAATGAGGGTGGGCCTGTACTGGACCTCTGAGGATAACTGTTTGGATATAACTGATAGAGTTATCCAGTATAAATAAGGTTTGTTTAATTTAGTTTAAACAAAATGTGTTGGCTGTTACATAGACATTACAAAACCTTGACTTGGTGCTTTGTTTACTTGTTTTAGGTGTTGTTCAATATCTTGTATAATGAAATTAAGAAACCAATGTTTGTGGACACCAGAGCTGCTACAGTGATCTGTCCACAGAATAGCTAGTAGGTACACCAGAAGTCTAACTCTTGTGAAAGTACTGAAACATTCTATAATCTATGTGCCACCAATTGTATATTTTGATAAATTGTTGTAAAGCTATTGTCAAGTGTTGGGAAACTTAAAGCCTTGAATATGTTGAAAACCTTGAAATGAAGAAATATATCTGTTGAAACTACAATACTGAGTATTGTTGTACTGTCTTATTTAAAATACTAGCAGAATCACAAAATATTAGTGATGTGCATTACACTTGATGCCACTGACAGCATATTTATGGCAGGTAAAATGTTGTTTTGGAACACAATGTTGATTATCTGGAGTGATTAATTCTTTGAAAGTTTTCAAGGCGATAATGTATATAGATTATTTTTGTGGAAACACGATGAAAATTATTTATTTGCTAACAGTTTGAGTCAACAGGCTGAAAGCTTACCAAATAAATATTTTACGGAGTTTCCACAAAAATAATCTACATGTATATGATCTGGGGGGAGTTGTACAAAGCCAAGATAGCTTATCTAGTTGATAAGTTCTAGATAAAGAACAGCACTAATCATGCTTTGAACAACCTAATATAAAATTTTATCAACTGATTTGTTATGTATCTGATAGTGCTGTTCAGTGGATAAAAGTTAAATTGGGTTGTTCAAAGGACCAGTAGAGTGGTTCTCTAGCTAGGATTTATCCACCTTTTTTTGTGTGTGTGTGTCTGTGCTTTTCACACATTTTCATTAGGGTGAGGCGGTTCAGGGTAAAAACCGAAAACCGCCTGGAAAAAACCGAAAAAATCGATATTTATATCTGTAGATTTACTTGATTAAACTTCACGCTACACGTTCAAGACTTTAGTTTTTAAAACAGTTAGTACAATGTATCGTAATATTTACAAGAATTAAATTTTCAAACATTGTAGCTATATACGTTCTACACACAAGGAAATGACTAAGTAACAGTAAAACTGGCTTTCTTTCTATCTATATACAAGCGAATGCGATAGTCTATCCTTACAAATTCTCCGCTAGGAAGACAAGTTTGTCAACTTTCTCGGGCTTTAGTTGCGCTCGCGCTGGTGTAGCAACTTGCCCCGCTTTGCTAAAAAGCCTCTCTGATGGCGAACTGGTGGCTTGAATGGCGAGGTATATTCTTGCCAATTGTGACAGTAACGGAAGTTCTTTTGCGTTAACCTTCCGCCATTCTAAAGGTTCGTCGTCTCCGTCAATGACTGGATAACTGAGGTAAGTGTCAATCTCCTTGGAGAGACGGCTACGTGGAGAGGCTGCTGGTGACGCCGTTTCTTTCTTTTTCAGGCTGGTCAATGCCCCAAGGCTGAGTTTTGCCTTCTTTGCAGCGGGCGATGGCAAGACATCTTCTTCTTCTTCTTCAATGCTGCACTCTAGAAGAACAACATTCTTCAAGAGCTCCTCTTTGACATTGTTCAATTCTTCGCTTTCTGTTTCTACACGTGTTTATATGTTAATTTGTTAACTCTGAACCAATCAGGGCGCTGATTTGCTGAACCAATCAAGCGTGTGATCCGGCTTAGCTTTGATGCTTCGCTTCCCTGTAATTATTACTGCCATTTTGTTTCAATGTTACTGAGATTCAAACGGGGTTTTTCGTTTTTTTCGGTTTTTCGGTTTTTTGCCTGGAGCAACATCGGTCGAATCGGTTTTCGAAAAACATCGGTTTTTTCCGGTTTATCGATTAACCGCCTCACCCTAATTTTCATGCATTTCAAGTCTACATCTCGTTCTGTAATTAATAGCGGTAGTCACATGTACGCATTGCGTACCTATTTTTTTTATATATAAAGATGTAAACATTAGTTTCGTACATGCGCAGAACGGACTGTACGTCACCTTGTAATAAGTCTGTTAATTACCTCGACCCTCGGCTTTTATCCAAATACAGCCCGAGGGGCCGCAAAAACTCCTACTCACAGCAAGACGTCAAATTGTCGTATTTCTTATACGATTTTTCCCGTTCGTCTTTCGTCGAAATTTTTTATCGTTCCTCGTATCTAAATTAGTATCGAAGCTTAAGGCCAATAAAATCATTTTGAAGAATTTTAACAAAAATTCTATTTAGTTTCTTTTGGTCGAGAAATGATTTTAGATTGTAGAGGGAAATTGATGCATTGCTTTTTTACTATTTTGCGGTGTCTAATTTCATTCGTTCCGACTTCAGAATGAAATTAAGTATAGGTTAGTTACTGAACCTGAGGTAACAACGTCAGTTATTTACCGAGGGCCGAGGTAAATAACTTACGTATAGTTACCAAGGTTGAGGTAACTAACTTACTTAGTTCACGATCAGGGACGTTGCCTAAGAAAACTGAGATACTGAGTTCATTATCACAGAGGTTGTCTAAAAAACACTTCGGTCGTGATGATAAATCCTTTATCACATTCCTGACCATTGATTAACCCTTATTTTTCACATGCCTCGGTTTCCTCGGGAATATACTCAATAGCCCCTGGCAAAACACTAGATTAGTATTCCCCTCTAATATTCTCCTCTAATATTCCCCTCTACCATTCCTCGCTATAATATTCTCCTCTAATCTTCCCGTCTAATACTCCCCGCACCACATCTTATGAAATCCTGTCAACCTCGCCATGTGAAAAATAAGTACGTTATTTTGAGGCCCCTCTGGGATATGTGTTTATCCCCTCGTGGCCTCAAAATAACCTAGGCTTATTTTCTCAACCACGCATAAATCAGGTTAATTGCCCCGGGCTAATATATATTAGCCCGGGGCAATGAACTTGATTTATGCGTGGTTGGGAGTAACTATTATAAATAAACAACCGCGGTACATCAAAGAAAACCGAGGTGATCGTGAACTAAGACGTGTTTATCACCGCAAAATAGTAAAAGCAAACCCACAAAGGACACCGAATTTCCCTCAGATTTCTGAAAATACTAACTTTAGCATAATAGATTATATACTAAAGTTGTGATGTTGAGTAAAACGGTTTTTTGTTGATTTATTAGCTCGACCAACACCAACACTAATCATGCCAACAAGAACGTTCAATCCATCGGCTTCAACGTCTACAGCTGTCCCAGGTACTAAAAAGCCAGGTATATAAATAAGTTTTGTGGAAACACCACGTAAAATATTTCTTTGCTAAGCTTTCCGCCTGTTGACTCAGGCCTTCATCAGAGGAAGGCTCTGATGAAGGCTTGAGTCAACAGGCCTGATGAAGGCCTGAGTCAACAGGCCGAAAGCTTAGCAAAGAAATATTTTACGTGGTGTTTCCACAAAACTTATTTATATTACTTTATCGCCATGAAAACGTTCAAAGAATTAAGCCAGGTATAGTTGACATAGTTAGGCCCCTGTGACTTAAGGTGGCTCCCTACGGTTTCTTGATATGTCGAGTTTTGCCATTTTTATTGACGAACCAAAGTTGAAAATTTATGCTG
>OZ036012.1:10579916-10639916 GCA_964035015.1 Corallium rubrum | reverse complement strand
TCTTTATTATCATTCATTCATTCAGTAATCCCTTTTAGCCGAAACCCTAGAATACTGGCAAAGCATTCTGGTTGTTGTAGTCACCCAACGCCATCTCACGTCATCGTGCAAATGGTCTATTCTCGGACCCTGAGCTATTACACGGCTGAGTGATTGAACTCAGACGCTGCTATTCATTTATGATAGAACAAAGATTTTCGCTGAGTTTCCAGACCATTTTTGGATTGACCATGTTTTTATTATAACCTTTGATTTGATTTAAAGGAAAAAATTCAAGTCCCCTTTCTTTTCTTTTTTTGCTGGAACTAGTGGCTTTTTCCACAGAAAAATCAATCTCTGACAAGAACAATGGTGGAATAGAATGGTATATAGCTGTTATTACATTATTTTGTGTGATAGGCATTGGGATTATATTCTGTTACACTGTCATGTGGTTATGTCGACGAAGGAGAGAGAAAAAATATCGTCCTAAACCTTCTGAAGCACGTAGGGCTCCTGAAACCCACGATAATCCTTCTGTCTATCAAGAGTTGGATTTACAGCTAATGAATAAGGATGATAATTATCAGTCATTGAGGAAGACTTCAGGACACGTCAACCGTCAGGAACCAACCGCTGAAGTTGAGTCTAGTTACCAAGAATTGGATTTACAGGGAATGAATAAGGATGATAGTTATCAGTCACTGAGGAAGACTTCAGGACCCGTCAACCGTCAAGAACCAACCGCTGAAGTTGAGTCTAATTATCAGGAATTGGATATATAAAGTGAGGGGAAGTAATGATGATAATAATTATCAATCTTTAAATCGTGTTTAGACATGCCACATAGTGCATGGGCATGTACGTTACGGCCGATGTAAAAGGCGGAATGACAAAAAGGGCGATTTTGAAACGAAAATGAAGTTTGTCTTATTTGAAAGGACACATAAGATGACAGAGTAACATCTTTTGCAGTGTTTCCTTTCCTTGTTGTTGAGATATTTCAGTTTGTTTGATATGTAAATTAAACATTTTGACCTTACATGTGGATAATGGTTGTCGGATAAGATTATATATCTTTGCCATTATCAAAAAATAATCACTTGAAATTCTACATGACATTGTTTGGTGTTGTGGGAGGAACACACATACACACACACATACACACACACACACACACACACACACACACACACACACACACACGCACACACGCACATACACATGCTCCCTTCAAATTAAGTTTGGTTTAATAAGAGCAAAGGTATTTGAAGATTGAAGCACTCGCGTGAGTGTGTTATGTACTATCTACAAAATCAGTAGGCATTCTGTATCAGAGTGTACAGACACGAGGCTAAGGTGTGAACAAGTGGATTTAAATCCCGATAAAACACGAACAAAGAGTGCTTTAAACATTTTAATATTCAATTTGAGTACACTGGATATGAACTTTACGCTTGCGAAATGAGTGACAATCTGATCATTTGCAAGGTATCTTTCCTTAAATTGCCTCGCTTAAGAACGAGTTTCCAATAGAAATATCTCTTAGTTTACCTCAAGAAATTGTAATGTTCCAAACTGTCTAATTTTTTGTATCCCTCGGTGTAGCTTAGCAATTTCAAAAATTTAGCAACCGTGCATTAATTTCCAGGTGTTATAACATTTACTGCGCGATTAATAATGCACGGAGAGCGTTGCCAGGACATAACAGGGTCTCACGTGGTGCAAATTATCCAATCAGAACTCACAAAATACATCAGTGTTGGAAAGTTGAATACTAAATAATGATAACTCATTATGCACATGTACGTCACAACATATGACATTTGCATATCAAACAAACTGAAACATCTCAAGAACGAAGCAAGGAAACGAAAAACTGCAAAAGATGTTACTCTATCATTTTAAGTGTTCTTTCAAATAAGACAAACTTAATTTTCTTTTTGTAAGCACTTCGAGGTACCTATGAAACGAAAATTAAGTTTGCCTTATTTGAAAGAACACTTAAAATTATAGACTAATATCTTTTGCAGTTTTTCGTTTCCTTGCTTTGCTCTTGAGATATTTTAGTTTATTTCATATGCAAATTAAACATTTTGACGTCGTAGGTGCATAATAGCAATTTTGAGCAAGAAAGTGCGAAGACGTATTTTGGCCGCGATAGACTGGGAATAGCCGTTGTCGTCGTAACTTCGTTCCTAGGGTCCTTATCTCCGCTCCCCGCTCGCTGCGAAAAGTACTCTGGCATGGGCTGGTCACGTGTCGCTGAACAAAAAATATCATTGTGGGAGGGGTCCTATTAATGTGCTTATTGTTACGCTCGACCAGGCGCCATATTGAAGTCTTTGAAGTGTTTAATACACCTTCGTTTCGTGTCTTCATTTTGCTATTACAAATAGTCCAACTGGGTCAAAGTTTTACGACCAAAACAGGTGATTTGCTTGGAAAGTTTGTTCTTGGGTACAGACTTACTTGCTGTTCTATCGACGGGCTATGGAAAGTCCTTAATCTTCCGTGTGCTGCCTGCTTTGTTTGGAAGAAGAAACTGAAAGAGAGTATTAACCATACCTTGACCAAGTGGGTGATTCATATATTTTCTCAATTGTGATTGTCGTCTCTCCTCTAAATTCCCTAATCCCCTACCATCCCCTCCCATTAAATTGTCTTTTGCTATCACCCAGAATCTGGGTGACACGTGACCAGCCCATGCCAGGGTACTTTTCGCAGCGAGTGGGGAGCGGAGATAAGGACCCTGGGAACGAGGTTGTTGTCGTCGTAGGTCTTCGTACGGCGGGAAATTTGTATTAAGCTGTGTTTATTGCTGGTGGCGACGTACGAGAAAAATAAACATGAGCAGAGCTGACTACGAAAAGTTTCTTTTAGTGACGTTTGCTGAAGATGTTTTAGAAGAGGAAGATGTCATGCTTTTTCATAGTTTAAGCATCTCCAACGGCATTTATATTCTCTACAAGCATTATCCCAAATTTAACGTAAACGATCTAACTTCAGTTGAATGTTTGGCGAGATGTCGCTTTGAGAAAGATGATTAGATCATCCTGTGCCAGGTCGCAAACATGGATCTGAAAATTATCAAAAATAATGTTCACAATTCAAGATATCGTATTTTTCGATCTATCTTCGGACTTCGTTCTCACCACAACGAACTTTGTCAATATCTTCGTTCTCAACGAAGGCCACGCAGCGAAGACGTTAAACAACCGCTCGCCCCAAGCTCAGTATGCGCGGATTAATGCGGAGACGTTGAAAATCTGTCAAGTACGTCTTCGACTTCGTACTTCGTTGTCTTGCTCAAACTCGCTATTGAGTTATCGAAGATGGTTAGATATCTTTTCTATATCAAACCAAATTAATATGAGTAAAGCATGTTGAGGTGTTTCGCTCACAACACTAAACATGTAGATCTTCAAATGATTATTATATTTGATAAGGGCAAAGATATATAATTTTTTCGATAACATCTTATGCACGTGTGACGTCAAAATGTTTAATTTGTATATCAAACAAACTAAAATATCCCAAGAGCGAAGCAAGGAAACGAAAAACTTCAAAAGATGTTACTCTACCATTTTAAGTGTTCTCTCAAATATAAGACAAACTTAATTTTCGTTTCATGTGCACTTTAAGAGCTAAATTTTTTTAACATTTTTACTAGTCTTTTTATACTTAGTATAACATAAGGTTTTTAAAACCACATTGCACATATTTAAACACCAATACGAACCAGGCATATAAGCACTTGTTAAGGGAACATTTGGGTAGACGTGTTATTCGTCAATTTTGCTCCATTTTGTTTCAATTTATTCTCATTTGATTTACGTTTTTCCTATACTGTTTACCTATATATGTAAATCAATATATTTTTGGCAAAAACTAAACATTTTATACCAATATGTAGCTAAGTAACTACCACAAGTATTTAATTATATATTGGCGAAATAACTTGGTTATATGGTTTGTAGCATTACAAAAAATTGGTACTGTAGGTGGTGGAAAAATTATTGTGGGACAGCAAACTCAGAGGGAGAATAATGATATTATTTAACAATTATTCACCGAAGTGGAGGTGAATGGTGCTGGATATTCGCCGAGCTGCAAAGCTGTGATTTGAATATACACCACAGGGGCGGATCTAGAGGGGTGCGAGCGTGGCTTGAGCCACGGTCAGATTTTCCTAATTATTCCAAATTAAATAATATAATTGATATTTCAAAAAGAAAAAATTGTTGATAACAAAAGGATAGTTGACGTAAGAACGACATTAGCCACCGTAAAAATACTAAACCGATTGTCAAAATAGCAGCGGATTTTCGCATCCTTGACAATCAGTTACACTGCAGTTACAATCAGAGAACCAGAATAGAGGCACACGAACGCGCCATGTCAATCAATAACGTTGAAAGAGCAGGCTCGGATTTGAAATCGGTATTAAATAAAAGAAAGATTCGCACTATTATACGACAACGTGTTTGCAACTTTTAGTTTATACCCGCTCTTAAAGTGTATATGAAACTAAAATTAAGTTTGTCTTATTTGAAAGAACTCTTAAAATAATGGGGAATATCAATTTACAGCTTTCTCATATTTTACTTCGTTCTTGAGATACTTAGACTTAGTGATATTCAAATGAGATAACTTATGGCTCTTTTTTCTAATTAACATATTCGAAAATCGTGCATATTTTTAAGATTATTGAACAAAATCGCTTGAAACTTTGCATATTGCTACAGTTCATGCAACTAAACATGAAAGACAAGTTACAAGTGATTTTGATCAATAAACTTAAAAATATTCACGATTTTCGAATATGTTAATTAGAAAAAAACGAACCATAAGTTATCTCATTTGAATATAATATATTTATTTGAATATAAATAGAAGTCTAAATATCTCAAGAACTAAGTAAAATATGAAAAAGCTGTAAATTGATATTCCCCATTATTTTAAGAGTTCTTTCAAATAAGACAAACTTAATTTTTGTTTCATATACACTTTAAGCTTTGCATGTTTGGCCAAAAGTGGCTTCGAGAAGTTGTATGCGACTGGGCATAATTGTAACTTAAACAGTTTAATGAAATTATGATACTTAACGCTTTGATCGCGGTATCGCGCTTCGAGTATTTGACTCATTCTATCGCCAAACGTGCACAGCAATCTCTTCAAAGAATTAATCTTTAGTTTTCATTCACAACAATGCGATACTTCGATGTGCGAATAGCATTAACATCATTTTATTAAAATTTGTTATTCGTCAGCTAAACTTCAGTCAAATACATTTCAATTATTTTTGAATCCCAATAGGCAATAATTATATATTCAAGTCGACGACACATCACCTTGACAACAGAAGTGCTAAATTTATCGGCCAATCAGAAGCCGGACGGATTCCTGCGAATAACGCCATGTAAAGCAAAACTGGCCGCCATTTTGTTTTTCCCGCAGGTGAATAGTGCAGGATTTCCCGAGCTAGAGGAACCAACCAGATTGCGTGAAAAGCACAATTCACCTGCGAGGTATATGCACTGATCTCAAATAATAGACTCTCATTATACTGGACAGAGCATCCGGTGCTCGCTGTGAAGTCGGAATAAATCAGCGGCGGTCATTTCAGGTGGGACCCACTTGGTTTTCATACAGCCACTTTTAAGTTCTCCGATAGCGACAGATACATGTCACAAAAATTTAGCTGGTTTTCGTTAAAAATCCGATCATTTAAAGCGAAAACCAGAGGCGAAAACTATGATTCAGCAATATTGTGGGTCCCACCAGATATGGCCGCCGCGAGATTTTTAGCCTCACTTCCGACTTCAATTTTTGCCACGCGCGAAACAATAGATGCTCTATCCAGTATAATGAGTCTATTATTTGAGATCAGTGGGTATATGCTGAAAGGTGCCACTCTGAGTGAGCGGGGTGAGCAAAGAAAAGCTCTACTCTACCGCGGCTGGGATTTAAACCCGCGACCTTCGCGGTTTAGTGCAGTGCGACGCTCTACTAACTGAGCTATATGGTTAAGTTATAGGAGTAGGTTTTGGAATGATTTTAATTTTAGACCCCGTTTACACGATGCCAGTACAATTTGAAAACGGAACAAAATCATGCCGGTGTGTAAATACAGGCCAAAAAGTCTTGCGTTTACACGGTGCCGATATAATATAATGACGGATTAGCATGTGACTATTCTCTTCCAATGGGAATTGAGAAGACTTTGTGAATACTGCTGACCCGAATACTGCGATCGTATATATCGTGATTACACGATACCGGTTAGTGTTACGTTTTCACTTCATGCCGTCAAGGAACCCGTCTTCATTTTGTGCCGTTTTCATGTCATTTTAGTGCCGGTATCGTGTAAACGCAAGGCCGAAATGGCATGATTTTGTTCCGTTTTCAAATTGTATCGGTATCGTGTAAACGGGGTCTTAATAACTTTGCCATACACATTACAAACATAAATACAGATATTAAGGCAATAGGCTGGGTAACCGCATCAGCTATAGTACTAGATTATTGAACAAAATCACTTGAAACTTTGCATATTGCTACAGTTCATGCAACTAAACATGAAAGACAAGTTACAAGTGATTTTGATCAATAAACTTTAAAATATTCACGATTTTCGAATATGTTAATTAGAAAAAAACGAACCATAAGTTATCTCATTTGAATATAATATATTTATTGGAATATAAATAGAAGTCTAAATATCTCAAGAACTAAGTAAAATATGAAAAAGCTGTAAATTGATATTCCCCATTATTTTAAGAGTTCTTTCAAATAAGACGAACTTAATTTTTGTTTCATATACACTTTAAGCTTTGCATGTTTGGCCAAAAGTGGCTTCGAGAATTTGTATGCGACTGGGCATAATTGTAACTTAAACAGTTTAATGAAATTATGATACTTAACGCTTTGATTGCGGTATCGCGCTTCGAGTATTTGACTCATTCTATCGCCAAACGTGCACAGCAATCTCTTCAAAGAATTAATCATTAGTTTTCATTCACAACAATGCGATACTTCGATGTGCGAATAGCATTAACATCATTTTATTAAAATTTGTTATTCGTCAGCTAAACTTCAGTCAAATACATTTCAATTATTTTTGAATCCCAATAGGCAATAATTATATATTCATGTCGACGACACATCACCTTGACAACAGAAGTGCTAAATTTATCGGCCAATCAGAAGCCGGACGGATTCCTGCGAATAACGCCATGTAAAGCAAAACTGGCCGCCATTTTGTTTTTCCGGCAGGTGAATAGTGCAGGATTTCCCGAGCTAGAGGAACCAACCAGATTGCGTGAAAAGCACTATTCACCTGCGAGGTATATGCACTGATCTCAAATAATAGACTCTCATTATACTGGACAGAGCATCCTGTGCTCGCTGTGAAGTCGGAATAAATCAGCGGCGGTCATTTCAGGTGGGACCCACTTGGTTTTCATACAGCCACTTTTAAGTTCTCCCATAGCGACAGATACATGTCACAAAAATTTAGCTGGTTTTCGTTAAAAATCCGATCATTTAAAGCAAAAACCAGAGGCGAAAACTATGATTCAGCAATATTGTGGGTCTCACCAGATATGGCCGCTGCGAGATTTTTAGCCTCACTTCCGACTTCAATTTTTGCCACGCGCGAAACAATAGATGCTCTATCCAGTATAATGAGTATATTATTTGAGATCAGTGGGTATATGCTGAAAGGTGCTACTCTGAGTGAGCGGGGTGAGCAAAGAAAAGCTCTACTCTACCGCGGCTGGGATTTAAACCCGCGACCTTCGCGGTTTAGTGCAGTGCGACGCTCTACTAACTGAGCTATATGGTTAAGTTATAGGAGTAGGTTTTGGAATGATTTTAATTTTAGACCCCGTTTACACGATGCCAGTACAATTTGAAAACGGAACAAAATCATGCCGGTGTGTAAATACAGGCCAAAAAGTCTTGCGTTTACACGGTGCCGATATAATATAATGACGGATTAGCATGTGACTATTCTCTTCCAATGGGAATTGAGAAGACTTTGTGAATACTGCTGACCCGAATACTGCGATCGTATATATCGTGATTACACGATACCGGTTAGTGTTACGTTTTCACTTCATGCCGTCAAGGAACCCGTCTTCATTTTGTGCCGTTTTCATGTCATTTTAGTGCCCGTATCGTGTAAACGCAAGGCCGAAATGGCATGATTTTGTTCCGTTTTCAAATTGTATCGGTATCGTGTAAACGGGGTCTTAATAACTTTGCCATACACATTACAAACATAAATACAGATATTAAGGCAATAGGCTGGGTAACCGCATCAGCTATAGTACTAATCTCGTTCCCAGAGCCCACGGAGCCCACGTTCCCCACTCGGGAAACGAGAGACTCTGGGATAATCCGTTTCACATCGATATTTTATTGGCTGATGAACACAGTGAACTGTATATAACTCTTCTTTCGGATAACAAGAATCCTGTGATGGCGTGAACGGTTTATCCCAGAGCCTCTCGCTTCCCGCCCGCTGGGTAAGGGGAACGTGGGGTCTGGGAAGGAGATTGCTAGACCTTCTCTTGTGCCGTGCCTAATACATAAATTATTTTAATGTATATTATCGCTGCCACTGATCATGCGCAAGGTTTTTGCCGGTTTTTAATAGTTTGAGGAATTAGGTTCGACGAATGAAGTTCGACGTTTGAATCGACGCCGCTCCAGAGCCGCTCCAACGTTGAGTCTATCTGTATTAGGTTCGACGCATGAGAAGAGCGACGTTTAAAACGGGCCTTCGGGTACTCGAACGGTAGCGATGTGTTCCTCTTGTCATAGCGACATTGTCGCCTATTCATGGAACAATACGGGTTATCAAAGAAAGTACAATACACTGGACAATTCTAAAATCAAATAAAGATGTGAACTAAATAATACGGTGTAGATCAGAACACAAATCACCTTTCTCCATTGTCCATCCATAATTCGCTGGTACCTTGTGTCCTTGTCATTGTTCCACTCTTTCAATGCAGCTTCCCTGGGAGGTAGTCTTTCCGATTGGGCTTGCTTTTTCCGGAACAGCAACCACCTCAAATCTTTCACTTTAAAAATGCACGTCTTTGGCTGGTACAGTTGCCAGACAAGCTTCTCAATTGCGGTAACGGTTCTTCGTATGCGGTGACGATATCTTCATCGGCCTTCAGGAACGCTTCCCAATACGCCAGCTTCCTTTTACCTGCGAAACTTCCTGTATTATCTGCTCTACTCCAGGCATGAAACCCAGGAAGCGCGGCAGTTCTAGCAGGTCCAAGGGAGCAAACGTTAACTAAGCAGTATCTTGCGATGGCGCTGCCCTCCCCCAGTCACAAAGGATGTGTTCTCACACAGCTCTGGAAATCGCCTGAGAGATAAGACAAAGGCGTCAGGGTCTGGTGATATGATGTTGATATCCGTGGCTCCCGAGGCTTGTAGCATCAACAGCATGCAGCAACAGCTTCGTATCTGCCTCCTGGTTGCTTTCAAGGTATGTCATATTTTTATGAGTTGCTTTACATTAGCTGTCCATGCCACTACCACACGCATTCTACTCCGATATCAACTCTCCAAGGTCTTTTGCGAGGTATTGTGTTAGTTCTATCCAACTAACTAACCTGTTAAAAATATATCGCACCTTATCGATATCGTTGTACTTCTCAAAGATGCGCGCGCTGAAATAATTGAACTAGATGAGGACAATCCTTACTTCAGTCCGGTTTCTCAACTGCACCTCTGCCATTGCGTCGATAGTGGAGGCCGTTCTGCGTAACTGCTATCTCTGTAGAAGCATGCACATCCTGCTCAGTGGTATTTCCTAGCATAAGTACAGGGATGATTCTGCGAGTGATAACCAATGACAATGGTCGAGCTCAAGGAAGATCGCTCTCTTTTTGCAATGCATGATGATGGGCTGCAAGTCACGCCCAAAGACTATTGACATAAAGGAAGCTGTCGGGCAGCAGGAGTTCTCCATAGTGCCAATGTCGATGTTTGTTGTGGATGGCACTGCCACGCTTCGCATTAATGGACATTCTTGAGAAGATGGATATACTAGGAGGTACCAGTGAACGTGATGTTCATGCTCCTACAGAGGTGCAGGTGCGTGAGACACCGTACTGGATTAAGAACTGTTCTCATCTAGCTGATTATTTCACCGCGCACATATTTGAGAAGTACAAAGTTAGCGATGACATGCGACTTATTTTTGACAGGTGGATAGAACTAACCTAACATCTCGCCAGAAAGACATTGGATAGTGAACATCGCAGTAGAATGCGCGTGGTAGTGGCATGGACAGCCAATGTAAAGCAACTCACAAAGATATGACATACCTTGAAAGAAACCAAAAGGAGACAGATACGAAGCTGTTGCTGCATGATGTTGATGCTAGAGCCTCGAAAAGACCACCTCTCACGGAAGCTGCATTGAAAGAGGCCATATTGCGGGCACATTACCAGACGATAGCATGGAACAATGACAAGGACTATTATTTGATTTTAAAATTGTCTAGTGTATTTTTTTTTTGACAATCAGTCTGCCGAATAGATATTGAATATTGTGCTTGTTTCATTAAAAACTGTGAATCGCTTCCAGTCATGATACGACTACTACCAGTACCTGATGCAGTCATCCATCTAGTTAAGTGCGGCTGTGTTAAGGAGAGATGTTCCGCGAATAGATGACAGTCTCGCAAACCTGGACTTAATTGCACGATCCTCTGCAGTTGCAACGATAATGGAGATGACGCTTGACATAATGTTGCCGACAGCAAGGATGAGGACAACGATGAGTGTTCTTCTTCTGATACTGATAATGATGATGAAGAGGAGGAGGGAATGGAAGATAGTGATGATGACAATGTCTTGGCGTAAGTTTCTGTAAATAAGAACATGACAATGGTTCGACAAAGGTCGTACCTTAGCTTCGTTCCCATGCTAATAACGTGACCACCACTCGCATATTTCTTTGATTTCGGTGAATTTGGATAGATTTTACACCAGTGAAAATAAGCTAGAAGGCATTTTATGGACTAGCCTCGTTTTCATGCTGTGTCAGCTGTGATGGTCATGTGACTAGCTTTATTACCTAAACGTTACTTAGTTGTGTCAGATACACTTCAATATAAGGTATGAGTAATTTTGGTAACGATTTGTTGCCATTACCAATGGTTATGTCACTTTATTGCGCAGCCTCGTTTCCATGCTGTGATGGTCACGTGACAAACATTACCTAAACGTTATTTAGTTGTGTCAAATACATTTTAATATAAGGTATGAGTAATTTTGGGAACGATTTGTTGCCATTAACAATGGTTATAAGGCATCTTATTGCGCAGCCTCGTTTCCATGCTGGGCCATATACATCACCTTTTAAACTCACCATAGCGGCTGTCGGTGCAAGTCACAAAATTGCCGACAACATTTTTCATGTTCCTTTGGGTCCCCTTAACACATCTAGACCAGTCGCTTGCTTTCATCACGAAATTCCCACGGGACTGTATTTTTTGACATATGCTCCCTGACTAGTAAACGCAAGGCCTAAACGGCATGATTTTGTTCCGTTTTCAAATTGTACCGGCATCGTGTTAACATGGAAAGCGGGGCGGGATCTACAGTCCGTTCTGCGCATGACCGGCGTGGAGTCCACAAAACATGACATTCGTAGATAATTACATGAAGTACTTGGCTCAATGCAAACCGTTCACCGTTGGGTCATTGTTTATATGAAGGATGTGTTTGGCGGGATCCCCTGTTTATTGGATACAAATGAGTAATAACGTCTAGCAGGAGGACGGCAGCTCTTTATAATACGTCAAATTCGATTTATTTCTCTTTATTCTGTGGGGTTTTTTTCATCTTTCTAGCTGTGTTGCGAAACGTCCCGGTCGCAATTGTCCCTGAAAACATTCATATAAACCCGGCATGAAAAACGCCCCGTCCCACTTATTTGTTCCGTCCCAGCTCCCATGTAAACAGTCCCTTTAAGCCGTATTTACACTACAAGCCTTGGCGTAACTTTGGCCTACATTTTGGCAGTGGTCTGGCCTAGGCCTGGCCTGGGCCGAATATCTGGGCTTGCTTCTTTTGTTGGCCTATGCTTTGGCTTTTGGTACACGGCTTAGGACGGCTACACTGGCCTCCAGTTTACACCTCTTAAGCCGTGTTTACACTGCAAGCCTGACCTTTGCCTGGTCTGGCCCAGGGTAAGTGTGTCGTGTTTACACTGGCACAAGCCTGGTCAATGGTAAAGCATAGACCAACAAAAGAAGGAAGCCCAGATATTCTGGCCTAGGCCAGCCCAGGACGTGTTTACACCGCCAAAAAGTAGGCCAAAGTTAGGCCAAGACTTGCAGTGTAAACGCGGCTTTAGCTCTTTCCTGTCCGAATCGATCTTTGGTATTTTATTCACCTCTGGGAAAGCCCTCGGACAGGAATGAGATATAATAAACTATCTCTAACTCTTTCCTGTCCGAATTGGTCTTCAGTATTTTATTCTGGCTAACGCCAGACGATTTTCTTCACCTCTGGGGAAGCCCTCGGACAGGAATGAGATTATAAACTATCTCTCTATAACTGAAGAAGAAAAATTTCAAATAAAGTCGAATCACTGCTGTAGAGAAAAGTTTTCCCCAACCGGAGAAGGACAACTGAATATGTATACCTCTCAAAAGCCATGTTTACACGGCCAAAATTTAAGCGTTGTTAAGCGTGCCTACAATGCGCCACCTTGGTGCGTTCATGTGGTCATTTAATAATCCCTTACTAAAACACGTACACCATTATTCAATATGGCGGACGAGCTATATATATTTTTGGTTTTGGAAGCTTCGTATGGGTAGCGTGCGTCAAAGAACAACGGAAGACATCGCTACACGAGAAAGAGTAATAGCTAAAAGAAAGAAAGAAACAAAGGAACAAAGAATAGCCAGATGGAAGCTTCTACAGCAGGACAAAAAAATGCATTCTATCGTATAAATAACACCGTATTAATAGCAAGCGTTTTTCAATGCCGTTGCGTTTACACGGACAAGTTAAGCGCGATTAACTGATCGTGCTCAGTTTAATCCACCTCCTTGAGGTGGTGCAAACTAATCGCGATTAATTTACGCCGATCTGTTTACACGGACATTTTAAGTAAGAGTTAATGGCCGAGAACCGAGGCTTTTAGCCAAATACAGCCCGAGGGGCCGAAGGCCCCGAGGGCTGTATTTGGATAAAAGCCGAGGTTCGAGGTATTAACTGACTTATTACATGATTGACAAGGTTTTCTCACAAGGGTATTTTTAAACCTTGGTTTGTGCAGAAATCGTTGTTTTGTGTACTGTCTTATAATGAATTTTGGGAATAGAGAAAAGACGACGATATGTTAATAGGAATGGACGTTTTATTGGATATGCATGCTTTGATACTTTTGATTTGCCCTTTGCGAGCTTCGGTTAAGGGGAAAATGGACAGCGACGAAGATGACTTGAGCGGGTTAACGCAGAACACATTTTTGCCGGAAAGTTTCTTGCCCGATTTCGATCTGTTTCGGGACATATTGCAAACTGAGAATGCTGACCTCTTTGACAAAGAATGTTCCAGTACAACAGCTACTGGGCTTGGCGAAGAATCGGAAACAAGAAGGCCGATCTATACAAGGAATATATCGCTAGTTACTGATAAAGAATTGGAGACGAGAAAAGAAAGCAGAATCCCAGAGAACACTAAGCAAAGTACAACATGGGCAGTTCATGTGTGGAAGGACTGGGCGGAAGAAAGAAACGTTAAAGCGAAAGCATTAGGACCTAAGGTGTCTTTGAAAAGCGTAAGTTTGTCAAACAAGGAAGGCCGTCAGGAGCTCAGTGACGCCAAGAAGGATAGTGAGGTTAAAGATAGCAACGAGGTTAAATATGATGATAATAGTGGAAGGGAAAATGTTGAAAAGAGCGTAAGTTTCAACAATTGTTCATTTTTTGTTACGAAAGACTTTAAGGCATAGGTGTATGGATATTTTTGTAGTGAAATTGGGTATAATTTGCGGTTTTGAGTTTGTTATGCTAAAGCGTGAGAAAACCTGTAAATTAAGATTACTAGACTAGAAAAGTTCGAGAAGGAATAATTTGTGATTCGGCAGGGAAGAGCGCGGGTGATGAATTGAATCGAATTGAAAGAGGCTCATTACGTATTCACGGGCTGTATCTAGATACAGCCCGTGAATACGTAATAAACCTCTTTCAATTCAATTCATCAGCCCCGCTCTTCCCTGCTGAATATCAAATCCCTCCCCGGACTTTTAGATAGTTGCCTTTCCAACATGTGTTTATGTTAAATAAAGAGCTATGAAGAACAAAGAAAACCGCGTCAATCATGTAATAAGCCCACTTAAAGTCAGATGTGGCTCAGATATATCCCGCTTAAATTTTGACCGTGTAAGTAAGTAAGGAGTAAGTAAGGACGATTTTATTCACCTTTATAACTGAAGAAGAAAAATTTCAAATAAAGCCGAATCACTGCTGTAGAGAAAAGTTTTCAGACTGCCCCAACTGGAGAAGGACAACTGAATATTTATACCTCTCTAACTCTTTCCTGTCAGTGGCGTAACGGAGGAAGATGGGGCCCTTAGGCACATTTGGTGTGGGGGCCCCTGTTGCCATGGTTTGACTATGAATTAGTTTGAGAGCTGAAGTCTGCATGAATTTTTCACTAGTGTCTAACTAGTGTATTACACGATTTGTTCGAACGCTGTATTTAGTGTATCATTTATTCACTTCATAGGTGAAACATGTGTTTTTAGATAAAGAAAATATTTATCACTTAATATATTAGTATTTATTGTCCATAGTTTGTCATGCTGTAGCATTATATACAGTTATAACGTATACTACATCACCTATATGAATAGAACTGAACATGTCAATATGTTTAACAAACAAAGAATTTGAATTTTGCCATTGATTCTTAACCTGCATTTGTTACGTTTTTTCAATAAAATATACCGTTTTCTAACATTCGGGGCGGGGCCCCTCGGGGGCCCCCAACTGTCGGGGGCCCTTAGTTCTTGAACTAACCCTACCTAAAGCTGGATTTCCATTCAGTGCATTTTGTCGCGCGACCGACTTTTCTCGATCGCTTTCTTTTGAAATGTGTGTATTCAACCAAAGCTAATGAAATGCGTTCCGCTTGACAACCCACAATTCAAAAGAAAGCGATCGCAAAAAGTCGATCGCGCGATAAAATGCACTGAATGGAAATCCACCTTAAAGCTGGATTTCCATTCAGTGCATTTTGTCGCGCGATCGACTTTTCTCGATCGCTTTCTTTTGAAATGTGTGTATTCAACCAAAGCTAATGAAATGCGTTCCGCTTGACAACCCTCAATTCAAAAGAGAGCGATCGCAAAAAGTCGATCGCGCGATACTTTCTTTTGAATTGTGGGTTGTCAAGCGGAACGCATTTCATTAGCTTTGGTTGAATACACACATTTCAAAATAAAGCGATCGAGAAAAGTCGATCGCGCGACAAAATGCACTGAATGGAAATGCAGCTTTAGGAGCGTTACGCCACTCTTTCCTGCATGTCCGAATTGATCTTCAGTATTTTATTCTGGCCAACGCCAGACAATTTTATTCACCTCTGGGGAAGCCCTCAGATAGGACTGAGTTAATTATAGTCCACTGGGACTTGTCCTATGACATGATTGGAGAGGTTTGTTCAGAATTCCCAAAAGGGATGGCGTTGAAAGAGAAGAAGAATATAACTATTTGCATATTAGAAAAACACCTCGTGCGCGGTTAGCTTCGCTTATTCAATGTGTTCAAAGATGGATGGCGTGAGCCTGAAAGTACGGCCTTATTTTGATAACAGAAGAGCTTTATTGGCAGTATGTTGCTCGTTTTAATGTAGAATTCTCGAACTTTCTGGAACCTTAACCGGCAAACGAAGGAGAAACGAAGCACGAGTTAACTCTGTACAACATTGGCTTTCTTGTTCGCTTGTTCAACAGATGAGGAGTCGTTTGTTCTTCAGTTTTAAAGGTTAGCATTCATTAAAATAATATTGTGATAATGTCGCGTTGTAGTATTGTCGGGGATTTATAGAATGAGGCTACGTTTACACGATATCGGACGAATTCGAGACCGATCTTGAATTCCTCCTATTTCACCGTGTAAACATAGGCGGAACCGTCATCGCCGACAGTCGGCGACTTTTCGCTAGGGTTTTGCAACCTAAAAGACCAAAATCATTACAAAAACCGGCCAAATCCTTTCAAAAAAATCTCGATTTTGTTAAAGAAGTCTACCAAATGACTAAGTGAAAAACTTGAGCGCTAAACACCGAACTCAACGTTCGCAAATGTCCTTAATTCACGCGGAACACGAGACTCAAAGCGGCAAAATTACCGCACTTGTAAATACTGCATGCATGCTATATTGTTATATATCCTGTAAGAGTGATTACAAACAAACTTTTAGTCTTTCAATTTGTTTTTGAATACCATATTTAACTCATTTAAACATTTTAATAACTGAGAAGTCCTGAGTTCGAGCGAATCGTCAATTTGAATTACAACAATTACAACTATATGGAAACACGACTGTTGTGAAATATCGCAAGCAATCGCCGACTGAATTACAACAATTACAACTATATGGAAACCAGGCTTAATTCGGTTAACCGGGCTAGCCCATCTAATTTCGATTACATGGCAAGCGGGCTAGTCCGGTTAACCGGGATGAAAATGTTCATGTAATCGTTTTCATCCCGGCAAACCGGGCTGAAAAACTGTTGAACTCGCTTCGATACGCGTTCGTTTGCTTGACTGTGTGAATAAATAGTGCTGAAAGGAACTGAAATAGAACATCAAAACGTTGTTCGTGTGTTTCGTGATCATAGCGAAGATTTAATAAATTAATTAGTCTTCGTGAAGACGCTTTCCTGGGTTAGCTAAGACTTTAACAATCTTTTTATTAACGATGGGCTTACAAAATAAATAATAGACTAATTCGTGTAAAACTGAAGTAAAACTAACGTAACTTTGCCCTTATTTACTTGATAATTGCGAATTTCGGCCGGGACAGATTTCCTAGGAAATGTGTCTCCCCCAGGGACGCATTTCCTAGGAAATATGTCCTCCCTTCGGAAATTTGTCCCCCCCCCCCTCCCCCAGAATGATTCCTTACAGGATAATTGATATACGTGTAATGTGGACAAAACTTTTTAAAAATAAAAAATATATATTTCTCAATGATAAATTATAAGAGCTAAATATATATTTACAACAACTACAATATATAAACTTATTTATTTAATAAAAACTTTGCCTTAATTGGACCGGTCACTAAACTACTCATTTTTACAAAGTTTTGATGGTGGAACACATGATTGCCATTCCTGATCACCTATCTCCAGTATGGCAAAGAATGGCACATGAATGGCAAAGCCAGCATCACCTATCCCGCAGCTACTTAAGCAGATGCCTCTCTTAAGCGAACACCTCTCTTAAGCGAACACCTCTCTTAAGCGGACACCTTTTAAGCGGACACCTCTCTTAACTGGACACCTCTCTTAAGCGGACACCTCTCTTAAGCGGACACCTCTCTTAAGTGGACACCTCTCTTAAGTGGACACCTCTCTTAAGTGGACACCTTTCTTAAGTGGACACCTCTCTTAAGTGGACACCTCTCTTAAGCGGACACCTCTCTTAATCGGACACCTCTCCAAAGCGGACACCTCTCTTAAGCGGACACCTCTTAAGCGGACACCTCTCTTAAGCGAACACCTCTCTTAAGCAGACACCTCTCTTAAGCGAACACCTCTCTTAAGCAGACACCTCTCTTAAGCGGACACCTCTCTTAAGCGGACACCTCTCTTAAGCGGACACCTCTCTTAAGCGGACACCTCTCTTAAGTGGACACCTCTCTTAAGCGGACACCTCTTAAGCGGACACCTCTCTTAAGCGGACACCTCTTAAGCGGACACCCCTCTTAAGCGGACACCTCTCTTAAGCGGACACCTCTCTTAAGCGGACACCTCTCTTAAGCGGACACCTCTCTTAAGTGGACACCTCTCTTAAGTGGACACCTCTCTTAAGTGGACACCTTTCTTAAGTGGACACCTCTCTTAAGTGGACACCTCTCTTAAGCGGACACCTCTCTTAATCGGACACCTTTCCAAAGCGGACACCTCTCTTAAGCGGACACCTCTTAAGCGGACACCTCTCTTAAGCGAACACCTCTCTTAAGCAGACACCTCTCTTAAGCGAACACCTCTCTTAAGCGGACACCTCTCTTAAGCGGACACCTCTCTTAAGCGGACACCTCTCTTAAGCGGACACCTCTCTTAAGTGGACACCTCTCTTAAGCGGACACCTCTTAAGCGGACACCTCTCTTAAGCGGACACCTCTTAAGCGGACACCCCTCTTAAGCGGACACCTCTCTTAAGCGGACACCTCTCTTAAGCGGACACCTCTCTTATGCGGACACCTCTCTTAAGCAGACACCTCTCTTAAGCGGAAATCTCTTTTAAGCGGACACCTCTCTTAAGCGGACACCTCTCTTAAGCAGACACCTCTCTTAAGCGGACACCTATCTTAAGAGGACAACTCTTTTAAGCGGACATCTCTCTTAAGTGGACACCTCTCTTAAGCGGACACCTCTCTTAAGCGGACACCTCTCTTAAGTGGACACCTCTCTTAAGCGGACACCTCTCTTAAGCGGACACCTCTCTTAAGCGGACACCTCTCTTAAGTGGACACCTCTCTTAAGCGGACACCTTTCTTAAGCGGACACCTTTCTTAAGCCGACACCTCTCTTAAGTGGACACCTCTCTTATGTGGACACCTCTCTTAAGCGGACACCTTTCTTAAGCGCACACCTCTCTTAAGTGGACACCTCTCTTAAAACGTGTGCTTCTTGCCAAGATTTTATAACACATCTTTCTAGATTGTTTGCGATCACGTTGACATCGGACGCCATTTTTGTTGATTTTCAGATAATTTCCAAACCCACAAACATGGCGGTCAGCGGTTTATCAACAGTGTTTGATAACTGAAAAATCAACCAAGATGGTGGACATGACGTCATATGCTAACGATCTATTAAAAAATACATATAGATTACTGTTTTCATTTGACCTAATACAAGACAAACATACATATAAGTTACAAACACGAAACATGATTTCTGACTACGTAACGCGTACGTTGCTCATCTCAATACTATTTTCAAGGGGCCGTACGGTTACAGATGATATGGACAGGGGCAGGGCCAAGAACATGCATGACATAGACATTGCCTCTCAACTAACCTAGTTAATACACGAAAGTAGCCAGAGTGCCGCGTTGCAAAGTGAAAAAGTGGTAAACTGCAGAGATGGTGTTGAACAAAAATACGAAATACTTCGAAGTAAACTTGTCGTACGACTTGTTTTGCAATAATTATACACGTCTCCGTAACTTGAATGAAGAATTGCACTGTACAGCAACAGAGTATTTCGTTCTTCAATTTCGTTCTACCCAAATGCATCGTGACACACTGCCTACACAGCACTCTACTTTTATATTATACTCTGATGAAGAACTTTGGCTAAAACGTTAGTATTTCGTTCTCTAAAATCTCGACAGTTCACCACCTCAGTTAAGATATTCTACATTGTAACACACTGCCTAAACAGCGCTCTACTTTTATATTACTTTGAGGAAAGACTGTGGCTTAAAACGTCAGTAATTTACTCTCGTGCTTAAACCTCGACAGTCCGCCATCTTTAAAAATTTCTATACATCGCAATACTGTCTACACAGCATGCACTTCTACTTTTACCTTACTCTGACGAAGGACTTATTATAGAAGATTACTTTGAAGAAACGTCAGCATTTCACTCTCATGCTAAAGTCTCGACAGTTCACCATCTTTATGAATTCCTAGCATGTACTCTTGTTAGTATGCATGACTACTGCAATATTAGTTTACTAAATTGTACATCGACAAAGACTTGTATGGACTAAGGCAAGGACAACAGTACAGCCATCACAACGGGGAAACCGGACCTGGATTAAAACATGATATGGACAGATACGAGGATTGAACGTGAACGGATCCAAGCAAGCGAAGGTATGTGTATCCATGGACCAGAATAGCGGGAGAAGGGCAGTGGGACAACGACATGCAGAAAGATAGAAGGACAAACATAAGAACGGGAACATGCAAGAACATTGACTTGGCCAAATGTAATAGGGACAAGAACAGGGAGTGGACTAACCACACCTTCGGCTATAATGTTGAAACGTTTGTTTTCGGATACGGCTTCGAGTATTCGAACAAGAAGCTCTTATTTTGAAATATGCCTTCGAGCCTAACCAGTAATCACATTGAGGACAACAACGACGCGAGCCTTCGCCACCATTCGACGAAGGTACTACAGGGTTGTTGTTGACTTGTTGGGGAAGACATTATTTCGGCATTTGTATCCCACAATATTTGTGACACGAGGTGACAATGAAGAAAGGTGCGTGTCACGCGACCACATATACAAGCAAACATGACTGTCGTTTAGGACACACAATGATTTAGTCACAATAAGAATGCATTACGTAACCATTATCTCCATACAGGTCGTGTATGCACTAATTAACAGAGGGACGCCATTATTAAACCAACGACTGCAACAAGCTTGACTGCGTTATGTGGACGATCTCCATTGATAATATTTTAATGATAATTTATGCAAGACTGTCCCACAATAATTGGTGACGGACAACAGGTTAAATGGCGATGGCGAAACATCTAACATTCACATTGCCAAATTACACTTCTGCCACCTGAGCCTCCAAAAGGAACTCCACCGTCGTGTTTTTGCGCCGAAAACTTCTCTTCTGAGAAATAGCTTTGACGGTTGATGGGGAGAAGCGTTTCTTTTTGAGAATAAAGAAAAATTGAGCTCGAAAGAGAAAACATTTTTTCTTCCTTCCCCCTCTCCTACCTCTACTCTCCCTTTCATTTCTCTCTTCTCAATTTCAACGGTACTTATCCCGCAGGAGAGCAACCCATAGGCAACCACACCCATAGGTAAGCACACGAGCGCGCTGTATCACTGAGCCACAGAAGTACTGCTTCCTGCGAAAAATGAATGAACAAAGAAACATTAACAAAAATCCTAAAATCCTAGTTCATTGCATAGCATACCAACTATAGAATAACGACTGAAAAAATTAGAAAACCCCATTCAATTCTTAGTGAGATATCATTGCTATAAGTTTACACGTCTCGTCACAGTGACACACCCATTCAGTGACGAGTAACTAAATTTCCAGCAGTCGTAAGTACATTTTACCTATCTGTATGAAACTTTGTGAAAATACTCTCTTATGGTAGATCTATGCAACGAACTAAAGATATTTTATGTAGGTCAATGGTTCAAAAGTTATGAAATATTTACTATATTCAATTAAAAACTGCTCAACTTTGAAGAATGTATTGGACAAATGCACAAAAACTATTTGGCCAAATAACTTTATTCTAGTTCATTGCACATAGCAAACCAACTATCCATTCAACTCCATTCAATTCTTAAATTGCGATGGCCAAACTCTAGCTTATGCATTTCCAAACTACACTTCTGTCACTAACGGAAATTCCGCCGTCGTGTTATTCTTGAACATAAAACTTTTCATTTGATTAACAAGATAAAGTTGTCCCACATCAAACAATGCGAGTGAACTGGTTAATACAATGTTTAAAATATCAATGCAATAAAAAATGAAAGATCTCTCCTTCAACCGTTTATCTCAGACAAAAATTTGAGCTGAGTTTGTGTTAAATATGTCTTAATGAACGTACTTATATTATAACTTTCGCAAAATATTCCACGAACATGGTAATATTTCAATAAAGGAAAGGAGCAGTATTAAGCAGTGACAAGCAATAAGTAACTATAACGTCTAATTCCACGTCAAGATCGAAAAGTTACGGATAGTTTTTCCGGTTCTTCTCTTGTGTGTGTTAGAGTAAAATAGTCTGGTGTTAGAGTAAAATGTAGTCTAGTGTTAGAATAAAATATAGTCTGGTGTTAGACACAGTAAAATAGTCTGATGTTAAACAGAGTAAAATAGTCTGATGTTAAACAGAGTAAAATAGTCTGGTGTTAGAGTAAAATATAGTCTAGTGTTAGAGTAAAATATAGTCTGGTGTTAGAGTAAAATATAGTCTGGTGTTAGACACAGTAAAATAGTCTGATGTTAAACAGCTGAGAGTAAAATAGTCTGGTGTTAGACAGGGTAAAATAGTCTGGTGTTAGACAAAGTAAAATAGTCTGGTGTTAGACACAGTAAAATAGTCTGGTGTTAAACAGAGTAAAATAGTTTGGTGTTAGACACAGTAAAATAGTCTGGTGTTAGACAGAGTAAAATAGTCCGGTGTTAGACAGAGTAAAACAGTCTGGTTTTTGACTGAATGGTTCCTTTCTCAACCATGTGGACTTTGATATTTTACGCTTTGGCGGAGAGGGATCTTACTTGTCAAGGAGAGTTCACTCAATGACCAAGGGGTTAATATAGCTCTACATTTCTTTCTCAATATTGTTTGTACGATCTAGTTATGCCAAGAGCAACAAGATGACTTTCACACAGAAACATCACCATGAGAGGTCATTTAGATGGCCGTATACATGGATAAACTATTATTAAATGAACAAAAATCAAAGGTACAGTGATCATTGCTAGATCTATAATATTTACGATCGCCATTAGTAAAACATATAGTAGTAATTCATGCAAGACAGTCAGGCATGATGTATAACAAGACAATAAACGGTTAGGAATGACAAGAGCGAAAACAAAGACAGACTTCTGATTATGTATTCATGTTCGAAGCACAAGAATCTTATCTCGTGAGAGAAGGGTTTGGGTTGAAACGACATAAGCCATGCACGAAGCACATGTCGTTCATGTCTTCACTTGCATGATCAAATACCGTACATGACGAAGGTATAAGACACAACATTTATGCTTACAGAACATTATATGGTGTATAGTATTATAAAACTTTGCTATAGGTACAAGCTAACTGACATAATCACCATTAGTCCATTACTTAAAATGTCGAGGTTCAACAGCAGAAAACGCCATCGTAACTACAATTACAAATAATAGTAGCTAAGGCAAGGAGGACATGTTTCTTGAAATGTTAAGTTCACTTGTGCCTTCCCTGCCTTTCGAAACTACAACAGGGTTGTTGTTGACTTGTTGGGGAAGACATTAGCTCGACACTTCTTCCCAAAAATATTGTTGGCATGATCTAGTCACCAAAACCAACAAGATGACTTTCAGCAAGAAATATCACCAAGGTTGTTTAACTGATCATTTGAACGAAAAATCTATTCTTAACCTAACAAAAACTGTGAAATATACACGGCTTTCTTTAATATTTACGGTCGATAGTAGACGAAATATATTAGAACTAATTCATGCAAGACAGTCCGTTGATAAATGGCCATGAATGCATATAACAATATAAACAAGAAGATAGTAAGACTGCATGATTATCATGTCTTCATGTTCAAAGGACACTCCAGTCTAAGCTTCCAACGCGAACTAAGACGAAGTTTTCTTGTACAAGCATTTCGTTTAAGATATGCCTTCGACTACTGACAAGAAACGTTTGTTTTAAGATACGCCATGCATACATTGACTGTTGACAAGAAAGGTTTGTTTTGAGATATGCCTTCGACAATTGATAAGAAACGTTTGTATTGCGATATGCCATTGATTATTGACAAGAAACGTTTATTTTTAGACACGGCTTCAAGTTTGGACAAGAAGCTCTTTTTTTGGGATATGCCTTCTAGCCTAACCACATTGAGGACAACAGCGACATAAGCTATAAGCGCAAGCACAACAGAAGCAGTCGACATAGCTTCATGTCGTCCTTTAATCAATTAGCGTATATGAAGAAGGCACAACATTATTGAAACAAAGACATGTTTATTGAAATATTCTGCTCGCGAGCCTTCGTCGCCATTCGAAAGTACTACAGGATTCTTGTTGACTTGTTGGGGAAGACATTACTTCGACATTTGCCTCCCACAATATTTGTGACACAAGGTGACAATGAAGACAGGTGTGTGTTTCGGGTCCATGTATACAAGCAAACATGACTGTCGTTTAGGACATACCATGGTTTAATCCCAACAAGAAGGCGTTACCTAACCATTATCTTAATACAGGTTGCGTATGCACTAACAGAAGGACGCCATTATTAAACTAACGACTGCAATAAGCTCGATTTCGTTATGTAGGCGACCGCCACTGACAATAACTGTAGTAATAATTCATGCAAGACTGTCCCACAATAATGACGGACTGACCACAACTTATATGGCGATGGTCAAACACCTATCTCCTACACTGCCAAACTACACTTCTGTCTGAGCTTCTAACGGAAACTCCACCGTGGTGTTCTTGAAAACAAAGCTTTTCTTTTGAGAAAGAACTTTGACTGTTGATTGCTGGAAGTTTTTCTTTTTAGAAAGTACTTCGGCTGTTGACGGGGCAGAAGCTTTACTCTTGAGGAATAGCTTTAGTTGTTGTTGGTCAGAGGCTTTTCTCTTGAGGAATGGCTTCGACTAATGGCAAGAAAGACCTGACCAGGTTCTGTAATAAGAAAAGAGAAAAAGAGATTAAGCAATGGCGTACAAAAATCGAAGAAGAAAAATAGATAAATTTTTTTCTTTTCCCCTTCCCTCCTCCTTCTTCCCCCTCTCTCCCCTCCTCTTCTTCTCCTCTCGTCCCCTTACCCTCTCAACGATCTTTACTGGACAATCACCTTCTCGGTGATACTGCCAGGATTCCGACCCCACCCAACGGCAAGCACACAAGCGCGCTATACCACTGAGCCAACGAGGCTATCGTTGAAAGCTAACACATGATTCTACGTGAAAATAATGGCCACAAGTGCACAGGAAATGACTTAAAACTGTGTTTAAGTGCCAAACTAAAACCATAGTATGAATCAACATAGCACGGCCAGGGGGGTAAACGGGGAGCAGAGGTCACCAAGCTAAAGGTACCGGTTGCAAGGAGAAGGACGAAGGTACGCATGGTAGAAGCATGTCTTCGAGTACCGTAATGATGAGTTTAAAGGCAAGACAAGGGTATAAAACGAAAGGAAAATCTTAGAAATCCGTCAACAGGACCGTGAAGACATCTAGAATGCGAAATTGACATATGGAAAGTGTTTGATAATGGCTCGAGAAGAAACCATGTGGTGGGCGAAGACAAGATGGCGGACCCTTCTTTCCCAATTCAAAATGATGGAAGAACATACAGTATTGTTTTAATGGCAATAGAGGACAACGACATAAGATTGAACAGAAATATGCCATAACAGCCATCGTTCTCGAAGACATCACAGCTGTATTGCCAAGCGGATTTGGCAAATTCAATATTTATCAACTTCTTCCCCTGGTGTTTGACTGGTCTACAATCTAATAACGAGGAACATCAGCCCACTCTGGGAAGAAAGTGTTTTGGTCAACTCAGTTTTAAACGTACTCATCGAAGACCAACTGGCGAAACGAGAGAATATGAGATTGAAGGCTGTTGTTTTGAGAGACGATCGCAACATGATTAACATTAGTTTATAGTATTATATTTTCGAATTTAAATGTGGTGTATTGCTGTTATTTGATTTGTCAAATTCTATCAAACGTACGTTTATGGCAAACAGAATGTAGATTTGAAATTCAATATTTTGTTGAATTTGTTTGAATTCTTTTCATTGTTTCGTAAAGCCAATCAGAACGCTCATATTTCCAGAGATTCCCGGGTACGAGAATGGCTTCACCGCAAGTCCATTCTCGTCCCCAGAGCCTCTCCCGTGCTGGCGCGTAGAAAAGGCTATGGGAGAATCCAAAACCGGAACACCAAGATTCTTTGGTGCATGTTCTTTCTAAAGCGCATGCGTTTAAGTTCGCGGTTTGGGAGTGGGACACGAGATCTTCGACAGTTGTTTGGAATATAATTTTCCTTTCGTTTTCGATTCTGTCTCGTATTGACTCGTTTGACTTTGGAACAATTCTGATTGTGGTAGATTCCGTTCGAACTTCGAAGAAGGTCCTTGTCGAGTGTGGAACATCGCCGCGTTTACTCGATGGACAAAATACATTAAAATTTACGAGTTCGCTTCAGAGCTTGGCAATAGAGCCGTGTCGGAATTTCTTCGTATTTAAGGCCTCTTTTAGTGAAGGTAGTTCTCTTTAATTTGTTACACCGTTCGTTTATATTTGACTTGTATATTTGGCTTGTATATTTCTTCTAACAGCCTGCAGTGTGCTGTCTATCGCCTATCGGTTTCAAATTGCTGTCTGTCTTCTGTGTTTGATTTAATTATATAAGGGGACACGGGTTGATTGCTTTGAAAAACGTTCGATTAAATTGTTCGGATTAGAACTATATTAGAATTGTGCTTCGTTGTCAGTTTTCGTGTCTCAAATACTGTTTATTAATAAACATTCACTAAGCTCCGTTATATATAGGCCTTTGAATTTGAACAACCAATCAGATCGCGATGATTATGGATCCCCCCAGAGCCTTTTCCACGCGCCAGCACGGGAGAGGCTCTGGGGACGAGAATGCCCAACCTCGTCCCCAGGGCATTTTGCCTCCACGTTGGGAGGTTGGCGAAAATGGCCCTGGCATCAGCTGGTCGATTCTATAATCGGATTGGCCAGTTTAAAAACTTGTAGCCTTTTCAAAAGATTTCATACGAATTTATTGATATGAGCGGCAAGAACATAATTAAAATACCATTCTTCGTAAATTTCGTGAACTTCTAAGCTAAACTACTCGAAATATTAACTTTCAAGTAAACACACTCTACTAGTCGCTCTCTTGTTGTTCACCCCATTTCCGTCGGGCTTGTGTTTACATCTTTTATTTCGCTGTCGCTCATGACTTCAACGCTTGTTTATCTGCATGTGGTGAAAGAGGATAATCGAAATAGCATTCTTCAAAAATTCGGCGAAGTTCTAAGCTATACTTCTGAAAATATTCGTGATTTCAAGTGCCGTGCGGTACGCAGTTAATTTTCAGACTTCGGTAAGGTAATTTGAGCACACCGTGTGTCAACACGGTCAACTGAATATTTCTCTGATGCCCACGCGCTTCACATTGACTTTTACGCACCTTTGTTTGTATGGGGAGAAAGAACATAGTTAAAACATTATTCTTCGTAAATTTTGTAATGTTCTAAGCTAAACTTTTCGAAATATTAGCTTTCGATTAAACAAGTTTTACACAACAACGCTTGCCTCGTCGCTCGCAAAAGTCTGGCATTTAATTTTAGCAGTGATCAATGCTGTAATCTCATTGGTTCATTATACAAAGGGAATGGAATGTGTTGCTCGAGTGAGCAGCCGCTGGTGGGGAGCGAGTTTTGGACGGCGACCCTAACAACGGCTGCGAGGGAGACTATTATAAATGCCGCCATTTTGAATCCAATCTCGAGCCCACAGTCATCCCTTTTTTGGTCAGCGGGAGAGCACGGGGGAGACTCTGGGGAAAAACTAGATTGATTCTCTGTTTTGATTGGTTCATTTAAATTTATTGAATTAACCGATTCAAAACATACAGATTGTGAAGTAACGACTCAAACAAACTTCACAGCAAAGTTTAAAAGACTTAAGAACATTAATAATCGCAATGAACAAAACAAACCCTGGTGGGATTTGTCGTTATATTTGATGAAAAATGTAAAACAATTTAAACAACGAAAAAGCATATTTAAGACAATTAAAGAAGCCAAGAAATCAGTCTTCGCAATCGCAACTCGTATTAAAAGGCTTGTGATCGTCTGAGCGAGGACGATATTGGCGTCGTGAATTGATAATTTACCTTGGATTTCAGGAACGTTTATGTCAAGTGCCACCACCAGCAGTGTCAGTCTCTCTCCGACAATTTTAACGTGCATTTGATCTGCATTTTAAGCAGGGTTCTCACAAATATAGTATTTGCGATTTCAAGTCGAACTCATGAACACAACGCACATTCTGCACAGTACCAGAGACAACGATCAGCCGATCCGCACGTTGTATCTAATAAACTACTAGACATTATAACACATTGTATCCAGTAAGTTACTGGAAATTGTTTAATAAAGATTTTTTTAATGAAACCCTTCCCCCCCCGAACCCCCTAACCCTAATCTCAAAAATGTGAATTTCCCGGGGGTAACCCTAACCCTAACTTGAAAATTGTCGGGGGGGGGGGGGTTTAAGCCGCCTCCTCCCCGTCCAACCCCCCTAATAGTGTTGGTAATTTATGGTCAACAGTTCCTGACAAAGATTGTGGGATGCGCAGTGAGTTTTAATCCGTTAATTGGCGCATCTTAGAATTAAACAATTTCCAGTAACTTACTGGATACAATGTGTTATAATGTCTAGTAGTTTATTAGATACAACGTGCGGATCGGGTGCAACGATCATGTGTTTAACAACCGAGTCTCCCCCGCGCTCTCCCGCTGACCAAAAAGGGGGTGACTATGGGCTCGAGATTGCTTTGAACAGGGCCGGCGCCAGCTTCTATGGGAGGGTACGATTTCCGAAGGGCACATTACGTGGATTGCGCAATCACACCGCGTAAAACCAGTTTCAAGAAGAGGCCATTTGATCAGGGTTTTTAACTTTTGGTGTATATCGAAACAAAAAAAGCAAAACAGTACGTTTATTCTACTAAATCGTTATTTAGAAGTTATTACAGATTCCTACATGCAATAATATATAAAGTAATATGACAAAATGAAAATTATGAGATTCAATATGTTGCAAAGAAAACATTAACTACCTATATCCCTGAAATATAATAGTCACTCACTATAAATTACAGTAAAGGAAAACAACATCATGTCCGCTAGCTGGAGTTTGTTCGCATAAAAAACACAAATTCGATAGCTAGTTAAAAGAACCAAACAAGGACATCCTGCCTTCACAACCATTCACAAAATCCTGAGCAATGGAGGTAAGATCCAAAAGGTCCAGTCTGTTTTTGTAAACATACAACACCATTAGGTTGTTAAGACGTTCCTGGAACATTGTAGTGCGGAGATAATTCTTTATATACCTCAGTGTGCTGAACGCCCTTTCGCTCGAAGCATTCGTTGCCGGTATGTATGCATCATTAAAACACGATCAAGTCGGTTTTCTTTGTTCTTTGCAGGTTTATATATGGCTAATAAACCTATCAAGAACAATAGAAGATTTTGAAAGCAGGCGGCGGCTTTTGAATTGTCTCGGGGGGAAATGGGGTTTATGGGCTGATTAGCTGATTTACATCTGCGGTCGGGACTATATATATAATCCCGGGGATTATATATATAATCCCTATGAATTTATAATTGCCCAATTCATAATGTGCCTGCTACAACTATCTCGTATGGTAACGCCGGTAGCGCCCACATCCGAGAAGGAGAGCAAGGGTTTGCTTTTCGCTCACGTAATTTACGAGAGGAAGGCAAACCCAGCAAAATCATCAAAATCTGCTGGTTGAGTCAGCACTTTATTCCACTGAACGTTGAGCATAAAATATGGGATTGATACTGCATCAATACGCATGCCCAATGCTATAATGATATGTGGTACTAATTATTCATCTGACTAATTATTCAAGCAAGCTTATAGAAGTCTGTGTATGTGTTCAATGAACCATTACGTACTTCTCAAGTTTGTTTAATAAACTGCTTTGGAGTCTTATTATTTCATAAAATATCGTTAACATTCGACATAACAATGTCCTTCGACACTCGGTAAAGGCTATTTTTTTAGAAAACCTTCTTCAATTGTGTTTTAAGTAGGTTAAAAACCTCGCATAGCCAGAAATACGCGACATGCTATTGCGCAATACCCGCAAGGCAAGTCAATTCAGTCAAATGCGTGTATAAAATTGTAAGCGATCGGGCAAAAATGTTAAAATAATCGGAGAAAATTTACAGATTCACGAAATGCGAAACTATCCCTGAGTTAAACGAATGTTTATCGACATAACAAGCTAAAAATTGTTCGCTATTTGCTCAAAATGAGGTGTCCCCCAGACGATTTGTATATCGTCGTTGATTCACGTCGCTTTAGTCTTGAATGTTGGCCATTTACACCCAAGTCCGTGTGAGAAAATGCGTTTATACGGCAAACCATACACGAATGTCGACATGCGAAACTTGTTCCAGTAGGCCGAAGTTCTGAACAGGTCAGATAAGATAAAATATAAAAATCGTACCTTATTTCGACGTTTCCTTTTGCTTGCTCAAGTTTGTGAAGTATTGTGATAACAACAAACATCGATGTCCGTTTCTGAAGACATCACGTTTTAAAATTGCCATAACTCAGCGATTTTCTGCAGTATCACAACTCTTTTGATATTGAATTGATGCTTGTTGTCTGCTTGTTTGATTTAGCATGGTTTGAAAATCGACGCACGCATTATTTTAGACATATTTGCCGCTGAGTTATAGGTTTTGAACTACTTTTGGACAATGCGAAGGAGGCCGAAGCCAGACGAGGAGCAGTGGGATATCGGGAATTTGCCGGATCGTATATCAGGAAATATTCCAAATACTCATGCGCTATCACGTAAAACGCTGACAAAGACACATGTCTTGCAGACTCAAATGTCGTGTATTTCTGGCTATGGAACCTTGGCTTTAAGCCAGATTAATCCCTCGGGTCCTGCGGCCCCTCGGGTTATATCTGGCTTAAAGCCTCGGTTCTCGGTTTTTAACCTATACTTAGTAGCTTGACCAGTCTTATAACCTCGCCCATCAAAGCTTTCTTTGCAGGTGTAAGGCTACGGCAATACGTAAACACGTCATGGATGTTGGCTTGACCTTCCCCATCGTAATTGGTGCGCAGGGTTTCTAGATGGGTACATAGACTCTCGCGAGAAAAGTCTGATCCGTAAAACTGAACAACGGTGTCCATGCATGGCAGCTCATCACTGAAATCACCAGCAGTCACAGTTTTGAGCAGCAAACTTTCACAGGCAGAATAAATTTTGTAGTCTTCCTGGTCAAAACGGGTTTTAATGCATGATGTCACAAGATCCAGAGCTTCGTAATACACCGTCCGATAATAAGCTTCGATTGTTGTTGGAAATTCAGCTTGCACAATACCACTGACACATTCTTCTATTCTACGTGGGGCTTTTCTTCTTTGTGGTAGTTGTGGCTCATTCACTTCTTTGCTCTAACTCTCTGCGACGACTCTCTGCCAAAATAGATGGAATGAATCATCGTTCCGTATGCTATCGAGAGTCTTCACGGTCATATCGGCAATTTCCTGAGCCTCACATGCTGATAGATCCTTCATCTGGAGAGTAGTGCTTAGCGCATCTGCGTGCTTCAAGATTCGAACACCCAATGACAAGCCAAAAAAGAAGTCGAATTTCTCCATCTGAGAACTTACACCTTGAACACGAGCTTTTGTTTCGGTATCAGTGTACTCTTCTACTGACCATTCCCACACAGGGAGCAGAGAAGTCAAGTATGAGTTATATTTACTGAGCGTCTTACCTTTGACAACTTATGAATCAATTCACACACCTGGATGGCTTTGGGTGGCTGGATTTTCAACTCGTACGGCTTGGCAAGTTAGCAAATACTTCGTGTATTAAAATTCAAGCAAATTCATTACACCGCAGCCTAAAGTATTGTGGGCTCGCATGCGAACTGATTGATCAACATAGATTTAATAATAGGAAAAGGGAGGAAACAGCCGTTGGACCATCACTAGATCTCAATTCTTAAATTCTCATACACCAAACCTGGCTGAAACGGAAGGGAATATCGACCAATCGACGGTAATTACGGCAGACGAGATTCGTATTTTTATCTTAGACTGTCAAACGTCGCACTTCAGTGTTTCAATTATTATAAAGCTTCACACAAAGGAGTTGACTCACAAGATCGAACTCAAGATATGAACAAATTTATAGCTTGAATAAGAGAATACCCTGGTTTTGCATCAAGCGACCGACTCATATTTATACGCATTTAAAAATTTAATCAAGGTTCTACTTTGGCCCAAGCTTTTATATGATCAGATCTCATCGAAATATGCTTACGTACACGTATGAATGCACTTAATATTCAAAGATCTTACCGGCATTTAGAAACAAAAACATGTTTTCCCGTGTTCGATGTATTTATGGTTTGAAATCTCCTTGAAATTTCCAACGGTCATTTTTTATTTATTAACTTTTCAACCATGCAACAATGCAAATATACAGTAGATAAAGAATGCAATAAAATTGAACATGATTGAAGGAATGATCAACAGGACACGAGTCCCATGTGAAGACCAACCCAACAAAAAAATTACATAATAAACGTTAAGTAAACACACGATAAAAAAAACCCCAACAAAAAACCCCAACTAATACACAAATTACATAAAGATTTAAGAGCAACAACTTGGATTGAAAGAACGACACCTAGAACAGAAACTTTTCCAGGTGCGCAGTCTATTAACATCGAAATTGGAGTCTAACTTAGAAGAGTAAAAGGTCAACTGGTCAACTGGTCTAGTGAGGTCATTACCCATTCGCTTCCGGTATTTGTGCACTTCCGTCACCAGGTGTTGCGGTGTACATCGAACGGTTGAACGTTAAGAGTTTCCTCCCTTTCTCTATTTTTATTCGGGTTACCATCGGGGTACATCGGCTAGGCATATCGTTTCCGAAGCAAGCTTCGCTGACGTTCGGGGCAATGCGAGCCCACAATACTATAGGCTGCGGTGTAATGAATGCTTGAATTTTAATACACGAAGTGTTTGCTAACTTGCCAAGCCGTACGAGTTGAAAATCTAGCCATCCAAAGCCATCCAGGTTTGTGAATTGATTCATAAGTTGTCAAAGGTAAGACGTTCAGTAAATATAACTCATACCTGACTTCTCTGCTCCCTGTGTTCCCACAGCCGTTTTAGTTCCTCGTAGTTGTTTAGGATACTTTGCATTGAATCGGCGCGGACAGTCCAGCGTGTCGGACAGGGTCGTCATATGTTACTGCGAGGTTCTTCGTTGCTGGTGTTTTTTCTTATTGTTTCCAGCCGTGCGTCTTGTTTTGGGGAACATTTTACCAGCTTGGTAATTTCATGGGTCGTCTCTAGGGCATTCTTCACAACCTTACTCTGCTTGATAGTATCAGCACAAGCAAGATTGAGAGCATGCCCGTAGCAATGCGTGTAGAGAGCTCTAGGCTCAATCTTCTTAATCATTGCTGCGACCCCTCCTTTGCTTCCGCCCATTGTGCTACACCCATCATAGCATTGTCCTCTACACTTCTGCATGGACAGATTCATTCGCGTCAAGACGTCAAGTATTACGGTCTTGATTGTCGCAGCATCGATTTTGTCCACTTTATGCATGCCAATAAAGTCCTCATGAGGAAGCAGATCAACAACCACCCAGCGCAGGCAGATAACTACTTGTTCTCTATTGGTCTTGTCAGTCGTTTCATCTGCCATGATGCAGAAAAAAGTAGAGTTGCGGATATTCACTGCCACATCTCTGAGAATCTGTAAAGGCATGACCTTCAACATCTCGTTCTGCATATCATGCGACGTGTATTTCCGTCCATATTTGCGTTCAATCCAATGAAGAAGCTCGGGGTCGTCTTGGCCACGGAGGATTAGCAGTTGGTACAAATTGGAATTCTCATCGTTGCCATCACCGCGTAATGGCAAACCTTGTCTCGCAAGAAAGCGAACACTTGACAATATTTTCAGCAGGTTTCTCCGTCGGACCATTTTCTCTGCCTCATGTTTAGATGACAATTGCTCGGCGGGGACATCTTTTGTCGTTAAGGCAGTTGCTAGCATCGATGTGGCATTCTTGTGGAAATTTGATTTCGCGTGTTTAGTAAAGCCCTTTCCACTCTCAGTTGCCTTTTTCCAGGCCGAAAATCCAGTCTCAACAAATGAAAGTTCTCCTTTCTCCGTGGACGGTAGTTCCATAGCTGTAGTCCGGGCACAAGTATGGCATAACACAGTGTCGTTCTCTTCTATATAGTGCAGCCAGGGCCATCTTCGAAAGTACGATGCCTGGAATCGATACTTCTTTTTCCCAAACTCTCTTTGCGGGAAGTTAAAATCACAAGGTTGATGTGGAGTATCGTCAAGAGTTCTCCCTAATTGTGATTGTAAAATTTCTGGGCTGGTATGAGAAGCACTAATTGAGGGCAGTGTTGAAGAGACAAATGGTGATGTGACTGAAGCTGTTGGCGAATCGTTATAAACCTCGTGCAGCTCTGAGTCTGAAGTACTAGGAAGATCATCTTGCAAACAGCTGTCAATCGCAGGATCTTCGTTATCAACAACGGCAGTGCCAGTGGTGGAAGGAATGAGCAACGTTATCTGTGATAATATGGAGTCATCTTCAATTTGAGCTTCAAGATCAAACTGCATCAGAAGAAGTACATGTAGAACAACTCTGATTTAGTGGGTCATCCTTGGCTTCAGGCGTTATTGTCGTTGACGATTTCGGACTGAAAAGGGGGAAAGGAATCCGTATAAGCACGAGATTCGGCACATTAAACAACAAATACACTTTTTAATTCCCCCTTCAGTATTCCGTACCTTGACTTGAGTCAGTAGCTGCCTCTGGCGAGTCATTTATGACTTATCCTAATGGTACTATACTGACCACCACAATGTTCTTACCTCAGCATATCCATAAGTTTGCGGCACTTTGCTGCATCCTCTTTGAGCAGGAGCTCCTTCCTTTTCTTGATGACATCTTTGCGCGGCATGATGCGCAAAAAAATCTCAAATAGAATCGTGTACAAAAAAGTGACACAATGGAAGCGAGGAAAGATAAGTACAGTGGCAATGAAGTGATGAATCAAAGCGCGGTGATTTCGTGAGAATTTTATTTAAGTTTATAAACAACCACATGTCTGTTTCCTGTTAATATGTCATCGCTATGCTTTTAGCAAATATATTCTATAAATATATCCGTTTCATATGGCATCAAGAATTTTCCCACGCGCGGAAAATGGAATGTCGAAGCAATCTTAAATAAAAAAACTTATCCCAGTCTCCGCAAATATCTGTTAGTCTGTTACTTGGGTCATACGAAGATAAGGAATATTATATATTTGGCTACATTTTGTTCATAACAATCCAATTGAAAAAGGCATGCATGCTCTGCGCGCACGCGTTTTGTTTAATATCCGGGCTTGGCTAAAAAAGGGCACTTCTTCGCCAAATTATTGGGGGGGGGGGGGGGGTAAATACACCCACACACCCCCACACACCCCACCCCCCGCGGTAGCGCCGCCCCTGGCTTTGAATCTGAAAAAGGTCACACATGTTTGGGCAGCACCCGCAGTCCAGTTATATATAGGTCAGTGGTATTTATACTAAAACAATTATTCGACGAAGGCGAGGTGAATATCGGTGCCATAATAATTCACTGACATTCACTGAGCCTGAGGCGAATAATTGTTAAATTGCAGCTTTCTAAACTGCGAACAAAATCAGACTAAAGGCCCGGTCAAACAAAGATGAGAGTTGATGAGAGTCGATGAGAGTTGCAACTCTCGGTCGAGTTTGACCACTAACTCTCATCGACTCTCATGCACTCTTATCAACTCTCATCAACTTTGAGCTGGTTCAAATTTTAATGAGAGTTTTTGCTCGTTTGATCGGTCATGAGAGTTGGCATATGAGAGTTGATGAGAGTTTAGTGGCTAGCGGTTTGCATTTTGTAAAAACAGGCTCAACAAAAATGGCGAAGGAACCGAACGATCCTGAATGTATTTCTGAAACTCTGGAAAAACCAGAAGCAAACAATGCCCAAATTATTGCCTCTGATAAAAAGAAGAAAAAGAAACTCTCATGGTCAACTCTCATCAACTCTCATCAACTCTCATCAACTCTCATCCTTGTTTGACCGGGGCATGAGAGTTGAGGAAACTCTCAGACAAACTCTCGCTTGCCAACTCTCATCAACTCTCATCCTCGTTTGACTGGGGCTTAATTAGTATATAATTTTTGAAATGCCTGCGTTGCATTCATGTGCAGTCATGATGGGAGGTCCATTGTATAGAAATAGTGTGACTTGTGGTGCTTTTACTTCCTTGTTCATAATAGATCGGTGCTTCTAAGTTGTAGAAGACTATAGTCTTCAAGACATCGCAAGTGATTTTGAAGGATATTTCGATTGTATGAGTAAGTAATTAATATTGTTCAACTCCTTCACTGCATGCCGAGGGCTGTCCACGTCACGGGTACAATCGTTAGACAGAGTAAAATACTAAAGTCAGCTTCATTCGAGAATGAACGATACGGCAGACAAAGAGTTAAGGAGATGCGGGTTTTTAAACCATCCTTAACTACTTTACTATACCGAGAGTTCTGCACTTGACAACTAAAATCATATGGCGTTAGACGGTAAAATACTAAAGTTTGCTTCGTTCGAAATCGGACGATACGGTAGGCAAAGTGAGTTAATTACCAAATATCTTAGGCTAAGTATTGTGGAAATAAATTTATGCAAATCATCGGTTAATAATTTTGTTATGAGAAGATAGGATCGCAATATCTGGTATCGTTGTTTAACGAAGATATGTGTGCTATCTTTGCTGTTGTGGTTGTGAAGATGTTCTTTGTGATATTTTACTTGTAAAATTTTTGAGTTCTATAAGTTGGAACCGAACTCACGACATTTTTAACCGCTGAGACGTTTTGACCATTGGGCTACTGAATGTAGGTTGGATAATAATAATATTAATGGTAATAATAATACTGTCTTATAGTTCTTGGCATCGCCACGCATTTTGCAATGCCTCAATCAATGCGTTTATACAAGGTGGATATACATTATACAATAAATAAGTTAAAATACAACATTAATCTAAAAATTATTCCATACTACATGAGTTAAAAAGATAAGTTTTTAAACATGATTTAAATTTGGTAACTGACTCTGAGTTTCTAATGTTGGCAGGAAGAGCATTATAGAGTCTGGGGGAGAAAGCACGGTCCCCATAAGTTACAGAGGTAGATCTGGGAACCAAAAGATCTAGAAGTCCTTTGGAATTAGAGCGCAAATTACGAGCTGAAGTATAACCAGTAATAAGTGTTTCTAAATACAATGGTGCGAGGCCGTTAACTATCTTATAAATAAATAACAGGAGTTTAAAAGAGATACGTTTCCTTATCGGTAACCAATGTAGAGAGCGCAGAACAGGAGTTATGTGTTCTGTGCGTTTGACTCGAGTGACCAACCTGGCTGCAGAGTTTTGAGCACGCTGAATCTTGGATATAGATATTACCCAGAACCTTCTGGTGGCCAATACGCTTTAACCATTGAGCTCTACTGGGTAATCTCAACACCATCCTTATTTATGCAACGCCACGTTGCGCATTTTCACGTCTTCAGGGCGAAGTAAACCCGCGATGAGATTTTGAGAACTTTTCATTCAATACAGACACTACCATCATTTTAGCAGTACTGCATGGGCCGTTTTGGAAGTCATTAAACTAGTTTCAAAATTCGAATATATATAGTGGTCATTTAACCACGAGGCGTGACATCGTTAATCGATCACAAAATTCATGTTGCTTTTTAACCGCCATAGTCGTCCTAGCATCTTATTTCTTTCCTATCTAAATCGGTCTTTGGTATTTTATTCTGGCTCACGCCAGACGATTTTATTCACCCCTGGGGAAGCTCTCGGACTAGGAATGAGCTAAGGTACTTATTGAGCTACTGGGTAAATTTAAGTAATTCAAGATTCACAATAAAGGCAACGATAATATATTCAACACGAGTTAAGGCCCGGTCAAACGAGGATGAGAGTTGATGAGAGTCGATGAGAGTTGCAACTCTCGGTGGCGTTTGACCACCAACTCTCATCGACTCTCATGCACTCTTATCAACTCTCATCAACTTTGAGCTGGTTCAAATTTTAATGAGAGTTGATGAGAGTTTTTGCTCGTTTGACCGGGTCATGAGAGTTGGCATATGAGAGTTGATGAGAGTTTAGTACTTTGTTTACCTCGAAATTCGTTCCTAGTCTCCCTGCTACGTGCGGTAAATCCTACAACTCTCGTCAACTCTCATCAACTCTCATCAACTCTCATCCTCGTTTGACCGGGGCTTTAGTGTTCTTCCTCCGATTTCTAAATACAGCCAAGCGGGTTGAAAATACGAGGTGAAGCAGAGTTTTTTTAACCAGCTTGGCTGTATTTAGACATCGGAGGAACACTGACGAGTGTTGGATATAGCTTCTCAAACGAATGAATATTTTAAGAGAAAATCAACCTGTAATCTTCCTCCGATTTCTAAATACTGAGTGTTTTCATATCTGATAAAACACGAACTGCGAGTTTATTGAACGGTTTCAAAAACGAGCCACTTGGTAAGTTCATTGGAAAAAGTTTGAAAAATAACCTTGTCTAAGACGATAAAATCAAAGCTAAAGTTTATGTAAATCACTAGGAGGTATCTTTAACACATATAAAGACACTGTTTAAATTTGGGTGATTCAAAATCGGACAATAAGATGTTAATTCGTATGTTATTATCTTTCTATTTCAGTGAATATACAAGTTAAGACGTGTATTTTTATGACATTATTGTTTACATCCGCAGGTGAGAATTTAAAGTGCTTATAAACCAAAATATGATATTACTGTAATGGAAATATGGTATAGTAGGTTAATACTGCCGAAACAGAGAACGTGAGTACTAATAGTCTAACGTTTCGAGCGAAGGCCCTTCGTCAGAGAGAAACGGTTTCTCTCTGACGAAGGGCCTTCGCTCGAAACGTTAGACCACTCACGTTCTCTGTTTCGGCAGTATTAACCTACTATACCATATTTCGATTGTTGTTTCAACACTGCCTACGCAGCACACTACTTTTATATTACTGCATACGGATTCATGTGTATAGTTGAATGCCTAAATATTTTTTGATTTGAACTTTTATTTGTTGTTATATTGAGGTTTGTATTTCCAAAATGGTAATGAGAATGACGTCTATGTATAGGCATAATTTGCATACGCCAGTTTTCCGTTTCAGCAGAAATATTACCCAATACATGGATCACGAATCTCGACTGCGCATCAGAATGACGCGTTCTGCGTCGGGATTAAACTTATTTCAATTTATAACATTAGGCTGAGGAATTCAGTACAATCACTTCAGAAATGTAAATGAAAATATAAATGAAAACTACAGCTTTAGCCTGATGTTATAAAGTTAATTAAGTTTTATCCCGACTCAGAACGCGTCATTCTGATGCGCAGTCGAGATTCGCGATCCATGAATTCACATGTTAATGAATACTTGAATAGTATATTCTATATTATATCATTTTTTTCATTAAAATCTTCAAGCGGTTTATAATAAGAAAAGAAAAAAGAACACACAAATGCCTACATTGACGTCATCCTCATTAACTTTTTGGAAATACAAATCTCAATATAACAACTAATTATAATATACATAAAAAAATTTCTCAATTCTGATTGGCTGAGAGCAGTGCAATTTTGAGGAAATACAGTGGAGAAAGAAGGAAATACAGTGGCAAATTTTTTAATTTTTTAAATTTGTACAAAAATCATTTTTGACTAGAGAAAAAGCTCTTCCTGTTAAATTTTTTCATGTATGTTATTTGCACAAAGCATTTTGATTGAAAAGATTCTCTTCATGTTAAATTTTTTCAGGTATATTATTAATAAGTAATAGCATGATTTCTTGGCAATTTGAAAAAAACACGCACTCGTGAGTTTTTCAAAGACCTCAAATAGCTTGATAGTCTTTGAAAAACTCACGCGTGCATGTTTTTTCCAAATTGCACTCGAAACCATGCTATTAACCTATACAAATAGAAGTTCAAGTCATAAAATATTTCGCCATTCAAGTTTCATAGAATCCATATGAGTAATATCTTATTTGAATTTATAGTCAGATCATACATGCATAAATAAGTGTCTGAAAATCGTTGTGTGTTCCAGACGAGATGTTGTTTAATAATCTATAATTCATTGTAAAGTAATAGCATGGTTTCGAGTGCAATTTGGAAAAAACATGCACAAGTGAGTTTTTCAAAGATATCAAAATTGCACGAGTCAAAAGGACGAGTGCTATTTGAGTGCTATGTAGATAATTATCTACATAGTTTTACTTATAATAGATAACTATACCTCTTAAAAATTTTATTGTAAAATAGTAATTTATATTAATTGTTGTAACTTTTAATTAATTATAAATCATATATAATTATAAAAAACTCAAGTACAACGCATGCACTTACACAACCAAGATTAATTTTGTTGGTAAAATCCAAATTCGTTATGCTGTTTCTAAAAGTAGCCAAAGATTCTGAGTTTTTAATATACAACTGAGTTCATTCCATATATGACTAACAATATAGGAAAAAGAGTTGTGGAAATACAATGTATTATAACGTGCTTGTTCAAAGTTCTGTCCACTATTTCTGACGTTATAAGTGGACGATCTTACTTTAAACATGTTTGAAATATATTTAGGGCCTTGAAGCTTAACACATTTAAAAGCTAAAATAAGTGATTGCTCATATCGTTGGCTTTGCTCAAAGCTGTTCATAAATGCCAAATTCAAATTGTGTGTTACATACACAGTATTGTTCTCGTCTATTATCTCTCTAACTTCATTTATGTCCAATAAGAATTCTGAGCTACTGTTTTAAATTTGCGTTATTAAAGGTAAAATCTTGAATGAGAAAAATTTTATTGAAGCGGAGGACCTTGGGGAAACTCCAGTAAGGAAATCAATCCCGAATCAAGAACTTCCAAGTAGGGTTTAAAATAGATCACTTCTTTATAAAGAAGTGATCTATAGTATTATTCAATTACACTTAGGGGGTGTTTATACGGAGGAGGGCTGGATTTGACCACGCGTTTACATGAGCTTTTTTGGTAGGTCTAGCCCTAGTAAGAGGGCTGGATTTCACCTCGCGTTGGCTTGTTTACTGACTTGTGCAACTTTCCCACGAAGCCCGGCCCGAAATTATGTTTTCGCAAATTATGATTTGAATTTGTAACAAACCATAGTTAGTGGAGGGGGATGGTTTGGAAACTCGGCAAAAGTCGTCGTTCCGTGCTTTTGTTCAATTTGTCTAATTTCACGGTCACTGAACGTATTGTATTTTCTGTATAATGAAGCAGTCATCCAATAACAACGTTTGGGTTTAATTAGTGTAGTCCTTCGTCGTCACGTGTTGTAAGTCATTTGTTCGTTGTGTAGTCCTTCGTCGTCACGTGTCCATAGAATTTCCTTTCTTCAACCAATTGCATTCCTCCAACATGAACTATTGTGTTCATCAACATGACCATTGCATAATCTTGAAAGAAAATGTAGCTTCCAAACCACCCCCCTCCACTAACTATGAACAAACACATGAACAAACACAACTTGTAAAATACTGAAAATTTGTCCAAAAAATATTGGTAAAGGCAAACTTTACCGCGTATACCGAGCTTTGAGTGCGTTTACATGGGAAATTCCCTCCTAGGCGAGATACCAGGTTGTCAATAGCGAGATCTTGCCTAAACAAATTTTTACAACGAACTACGCTGAGAGGCGGGATTTCGGCAAAGAGGGCTAGCCCTCCTATAAACACCCCCTAATGGGGCCTTTACACGAGCCTGGGTTGGGTGCCAGCCCGGGTCAGCTCGCCATCCCCGGGTTGGCTGCTTTTTTTCCCAACCCGGGTCAGCTTTTCCCAACCCGGGTCAGCTTTTCTGAACACAAATTATCATACTGCCAACACTTTACACGAGCCCGGGTCAAGTCAAGCCGTGTTTATATGAAGGAACTGACCAAAGTTCCGCACCGTCGCACCTCTCCAACTCCAACCCGGGTGGGTCTTGAATGGGTCACCCGGCAAGACGGGTTAACCCGGCTAACGTGTAAACGCTAACAGGGGCTTATTCGTAGACGGGTTGACCCGGGTTGGCGAGGTTGACCCGGGCTCGTGTAAAGGCCCCCTAAGTATAATATTTAGTGAAATATTAACATGACAGTATTTTGGCTCAGTTTGAGGCCTTAGTAGTCAGGGAAGTCGGAGGGACACTAAAAGCAGGGGGGGGCAAAATATTTAGGGAGGTCCGGGAGCATGCTCCCCCGGGAAATTTTGAAATCTAGAGTCTCTGAAATGCCATTTCCTGCATTTTAGGACAAGGGTTTACAGAATTCTAAAAGTCCAAAAACGTCATAAAATACGAGGGGCAAATCACTCGCTAAAAAGTGTACGAGAATTTCGGACTTTCAAAAGTCCGGGTATTTTCTCGTTGAACTTTCGGACTTTTGTGATTTTTTTGCGGACTTTTGCGGACTTTTTGTGAAAATTGTTAACGATATTTTCCCATTGTTTTTCATGTTCTGGTCGGGCTATAAGTGAAACTGGGAATGAATATAAGCCCAGGAGGCGAATGGGAGAACTAGAAATTGGGCCATTACATATTAGGATAACAACAGTCAACAGTAAAAAAACATGCAAAATTCCGATAATAAAAGTTGGTAATACCCCAATCCAAAATTTAAATAGCTTTGCAGCCTGTCGCCTTTAACTCAAAATTAATATTCTACGCCTACTTGATTAATTATATTTACATTTCATATGTAAGCTGTTCTTGACAAGATGCTGGGCAAAATATAATAGCTGAGAATGCTCCATTGTGATAAATTGTATTTTGTAAATTATATATGACTTGTGTTTTGTAAAATGTAAAATAAAAGTAAAAGTAAATCATAAGGTTCAGGTATTTGGATCCTGATTGTGCTTACCATCCTTGGTGTATTGTGTTGGTGAATAGTAGTGGTAAATGGTTAATAGTCTGACGTTTAAGGTGTTAGGGATTGAGATTATGGAGGTTAGGTCTTATGAAGTGGATTTTAAGTTTGAAACTTTATGGGGCGGGGGGTGGGGGGAAGGGGGGTAGTATTATAATTTGTTTTTATTTTTTATTTTAATCATAATCAGTTATTTTAATTTATAAAATAAATCCTTCTGGAGAAGTCAAATATGTTTTTGTTGTGGTAGGGAGTCCAAATATGGGAATGCACTGACTTGTGCTGGTGATTGTGATTAATGTCATGGGTTAGGGTTTGATTTTATGAAGTGGTTTTAAGTATTGGAGTGGGGGAGCGGGGGGTGAGGGGTTAGTGTTATAATTTATTTTTAATTTCTAAAGTAATCTCTTCTGAAGAGGTGAATTCGGTTTCTGTTGTAGTAAGGAGTCCAGAATTGGGGATGCTCTGACTTGTATTTCCTTGAGATTGGAGTACGTAGATCGACGCTGATGTCTAGTAGAATTTAGCACCGGTGGCGATGAGGGAGCTCCAATGATATGAGTTTGTTGAGTGATTCGTAAAGATTTGTGAGAGTTTCCGTATCAAAGGGAGAAAATTTTGGGGAGCAATTGCATAACCCTGGTGCGGAAAAGGAGAAATGCCACGGACGAGATAAATAGTGCCTAAGTCCGCTATCTCGACCGAGTCCCTGTTCTGAAGAAAACATCCGAGTTTTGAAAAAAACAAGGAGCCATGTTATCGTCAGGTTCCAAGCATGGCCGGGAAAGCACGTTTCTAACACGTTAGCAGGTCCTGGAACGACGTGCCCGCATATAATAAAAAGAGGAGGGCCGCGAAGGAAGGCCCAAAGATGGTGGATATAGAATGGCGAGAAAACGCGAGAATCCATATTTCCACATCAAGACCAAGCAACCTCGTTGTCACGTATATAAAATACTTCAGGATGAAATTACATGAAGTACATAACGAATTTGTAAGAGAAAGTGCAGATTTCCTTCGGATTTTTTTTGGGATTTTGATCAATTCAGTAAGATTTTGTGAATTTTAATAGATTTCGAAAGGATTTTTATGGATTTTCAGGACTTTTTGCGGATTTTTAGATTTTTAAGGATTTTCTAAATTCCGCTGGACTTTTTGGGCTTTTTGCGAACATTTCGTCAAAATGTACGAGATTTTTGGAGTGATTTGCTCCTCGATAAAATACTCAGAAGACAACACTTTTTTGGACATTGAATATCTGCATTCAAATTTCTTTATTATATCTTTATTCAAAGTCGTCGGTTAGCTAGGGTTAGTGATTTTGTTAATCATAACTTTATTACTGGTCTTGTTAAAAAGTGGAGGGCCCAAAAATATTCTGCCACCCACTCACCCCAAAAAAGTGGGGGGCCGCCCCACCCCCTCCCGCCACCCCACCCCACCCCCACCCCCCCTGCTTCCGACGCCCCTGTAAGTAATAATTCGCTATCGAAATGCGTGCATGTTTGCAATTATAAAAAGGGTTTCAAGCCCAGGAAGCTGCATGAAAAATCGCTTTTCCTAGATGTAAAATTTTTAACAAGACTAATTCACATGTTTGAATTTTTTAATTGTCAAAGGAAAAATGAAAAATGTTGGTAACGAGTTTTTTGAAGGAAAGAAACTTTATAAAATGTCAAACAGTGAATTAACAGAGAAGCAGGATTTTTTAGGTAGGTTTAATTGTAAGCTCGTATGCTCACAGCATAGATAATGGAAGGGGAACTGGATAGGAAACTTACGAAACCGGAAACGATGTTTGCGCAACTTGCTATGGTAAATTTACACTTATATGCACACATAACGTGTGGTCCCACATGGCTAAAATCAGACACTATTGACTTAAGGCCTTCTGACTTAAGGTCTATGGTAAATTTACACTATATGCACATATAACGTGTGGTCCCACATGGCTAAAATCAGACACTACTGACTTAAGGCCTTCTGACTTAAGGTCTATGGTAAATTTACACTATATGCACATATAACGTGTGGTCCCACATGGCTAAAATCAGACACTACTGACTTAAGGTCTTCGTATAGGTCTTCATGTTAAATTTTTTCACGTATATTATTAATAAGCAATAGTATGATTCCTTGTCCAATTTGAAAAAAACACGCACTCGTGAGTTTTTCAAAGACCTCACATAGCTTGATAGTCTTTGAAAAACTCACTCGTGCATGTTTTTTCCAAATTGCACGCGATACCATGCTATTACCTATATACAAATAGAAGTTCAACTCAGAAAATATTTCGCCATTCAACTATTCACGTTTCATAGAATCCATATGAGTAATATCTTATTTGAGTTTATAGGCACTTTAAAACATTCAGATTATACATGCATAAATAAGTGTCTAAAAATCGTTGTGTGTTCCAATTCCAGACGAGATGTTTAATAATCTATAATTAATTGTAAGGTAATAGCATGGTTTCGAGTGCACTTTGGAAAAAAACATGCACAAGTGAGTTTTTCAAAGATATCAAAGATGAGTGACCGTTCTGTATCGGGGTATACAGACACGAGGCGAAGCCGAGTGCCTGTACCCCGATACAGAACGGACATGAATTAAGGTTTAATAGGCTACGAATATTAAATTAGTGATACGGGCATGCGCTTTAATTTAATATTAGTCCCACATTTTCTATTCTAAGTGACGTGTCATAAATGGCCATACTGATCATCATTTGTTATTCAACAAATGTTGTTGGGCAACAAATGTTTGCATCTTCATCTTGTATGAGGACGCTACCAGTGTACCTCACTCAAGATAGTTGAATGCGAAGTGTCTGTACACTTGCTACAGAACTGATATGTGTCTGTAAATGTGATACAGAACTGATGTTTTATTAAACAGTTGTGTATCATATTTACAGAGTGTCTGTAAATGTTATACAGAACTGTTTAATAAAACATCAGTTCTGTATCACATTTACAGACACTGATATCAGTTCTGTACCGGCGTAAACAGACATTGATTAAACTTTAATTTCTTTTGAATTTTCCTCATGAATTATTAATGAGTTTTAGAAGTTTTTTTCCAAATTGCACGAAAAACCATGCTATTACTTATTAATAATTAAATATGCATGAAAAAATGTCCAAGTCAACAGTATTTACATTACAGTTCCCTTTCGCCAGTGGCCACTCCTCGTAAATTTCGTTGTTTAAAAACGCTTTGCTTCTTCTACCACTACCCGACAAAGTTTACTAAAAGCACAAGAATCTCGTAGTTTTCTAAAAGTAGCGAAAGATTCTGAGTTTTTAATATGCGACTGAGTTCATTCCATATATGACTAACAATGTAGGAGAAAGAGTTGTGTAAATACAATGTATTATAACGTGCTGTCCACTATTTCTGACGTTATAAGTGGACGATCTTACTTAAAAACATGTTTGAAATATATTAAGGGCCTTGAAGCTTAAGGTCTTCGTTGCTGTGCAGGGTCATTTCTGATTTCTGTAAAGCGCACTCAATTCGTCAGAATTTCTACCACAAAAATAAAATAGATATCGTTAGAAAGCTATGAATTTGCAGAATACAATGTTGTTTTTGATTTCGCGATAAACACAAACCACTTATGGTTGTGAATGTTTTAATCAAACCAGAGGTCTTCACTCGGGGCGACTTAAGAACAAAGCGTTTCATTTTGTTCAAAAAGTTTATCGCAGTTCGATTCCGAGATAAATGTACAGCAAAACGGTGTCAGCGTTTTTGTTTTATTTATTGCTTGGTTTCGAATTTATGACTTATTTTGTCCGAATGTTGGTCGAAAACCAGCATATTTTAACTTTGGTCGTCAATAAAATCGGCAAAACTCGACATATCAAAAACGCTGACACCGTTTTGCTGGACGTTTATCTCGGAATCAAAGTATAAAAAAAGATTTTGAACAAAATAAAACGCTTTTTACTCAAGTCGCCCCGAGTGAAGCCCTCTGGTTTAAATTTAAAAATTCACAACTATTAACGGTTTGTGTTTATCGCGAAACCAAAGACATCATCGTATTCTGCAAATTCATAGCTTTCTAACGATATCTATTTTATTTTTGTGACATAAATTCTGACAAATTGAGAGCGCTTGAAAGAAATGACCCTGCACACTTAACGAAGACCTTAATATACATTTAAAAGCTAGAATAAGTGATTGCTCGTATCGTCGGCTTTGCTCAAAGCAAATTCAAATCGTGTGTTACATACACAGTATTGTTCTCGTCTATTATCTCTCTAGCTTCATTTATGTCCAATAAATATTCTGATCTACTGTTTTAAATTTGCTTTGTTAAAGGTAAAATCTCAGTGAATGAGAAAAATTTTATTGAAGCGGAGGAACTTGGAGAAACTCCAGTAAAGAAATCAATCCCGAATCAAGAACTTCCAAGTAGGGTTTAAAATAGATCACTTCTTTATAAAGAAGTGATCTATAGCATTACATTCAGATTATACATGCATAAATAAGTGTCTAAAAATCGTTGTGTGTTCCAGATGAGATGTTGTTTAATAATCTATAATTAATTGTAAAGTAATAGCATGGTTTCGAGTGCAATTTGGAAAAAACATGCGCAAGCGAGTTTTTCAAAGATATCTAAAAGATATCTAAAGCTCTTTTTAAAAGCTAAAATAATTGATTGCTCGTATCGTCGCCTTTGCTCAAAGCTGTTCATAAATGCCCAATTCAAATTGTGTGTTACATACACAGTATTGTTCTCGTCTATTATCTCTCTACCTTCATTTATGTCCAATAAGAATTCTGAGCTACTGTTTTAAATTTGCGTAAGTAAAATCTTGAATGAGAAAAATGTTATTGCAGCGGAGGACCTTGGGTTAACTCCAGTAAAGAAATCAATCCCGAATCAAGAACTTCCAAGTAGGGTTTAAAATAGATCACTTCTTTATAAAGAAGTGATCTATAGTATTATTCAATTACACTTAGGGGGTGTTTACACGGAGGATGACTGGATTTCACCTCGCGTTTACATGAGCTTTTTTGGTAGGGCTAGCCCTAGTAAGAGGGCTGGAATTTACCTCGCGTGCCACGTTCCCACGAAGCCCGAAATCATGTTTTCGCAAACTATTCACGTTTCATAGAATCCATATGAGTAATATCTTATTTGAGTTTATAGGCACTTTAAAACATTCAGATTATACATGCATAAATAAGTGTCTAAAAATCGTTATGTGTTCCAGACGAGATGTTGTTTAATGATCTATATAATTAATTGTAATGTAATAGCATGGTTTCGAGTGCACTTTGGAGAAAACATGCACAAGTGAGTTTTTCAAAGATATCAAAATTGCACGAATCCAAAGGACGAGTGCTATTTGAGGTCTTTGAAAAAGTCATAAGTGTATGTTTTTTTCCCAAATTGCACGAAAAACCATGCTATTACTTATTAATAATATACATGAAAAAAATGTCCAAGTCAAGTGTACTTACATTACAGTTCCCTTTTGCCAGTGTCCACTCCTCGTATATTTGGTTGTTTAAAAACGCTTTGCTTCTTCTACCACTACCCGACAAAGTTTATTAAAAGCACAAGAATCTCCTAGTTTTCTTGCAGGTACTTTACTTGACAACAAGAAGGAATAATTAGCTTCAAATTTTAACGAATTGTTCTTCTCCGTTTAATTTGGCCGCCATATTTGTTTATTATGTGCAGAAAGAGCCTGGACACGAGGTTGGAAAATGCCATCCGTCAAAATCCGTTGTAGAACGTTATTGGCTCTTTTCAGCTTTTATTGTTTTTTATTGGCTTGTTCGCCCAAAAATTGCACTGTATTTCCTATTTTCTGCACTGTGTTTCCTTAAAACTGCACTGCTCTTAGCCAATCAAAATTGAGAAATTTTTTCATGTATATTATTAACAATTTAATATTTTATTCATTTAGTTGTTATTACTAGTACATACCTGACTTAATTCTTTCTTTTAAATTACAAAAACAGAATGAAAATAATATGAAATGATGGCAGATTGGGTGTACCTTTGCATGTTTTCTATAAATATATATGCGTTCTAACTACGTGACCTAAAGCCATACGAATACGAACATTTATTTAATGTTGGTGGCATAGGGAGTGGTTGCCCAGTCTCCCGAGCCAGAGGCTCATGTTAAAATCTCCGACAATAATTCATTAAGAATTACAACAATTAATATAAATTATTATTTCGCAATAAAATATTTTAGGAGGTATAGTTATGTATTATAAGTAAAACTACAACGGGCGCACTTACAACCAAGATTAATTTTGTTGGTAAAATCCAAATTCGTTATGCTATTCCTAAAAGTAGCCAAAGATTCTGAGTTTTTAATATGCGACTGAGTTCATTCCATATATGACTAACAATGTAGGAAAAAGAGTTGTGTAAATACAATGTATTATAACTTGCTTGTTCAAAGTTTTGGCCACTATTTCTGACGTTATAAGTGGACGATCTTACTTAGTGAACGTGTTCTTGACGTTATAAGTGAACATGTTTGAAATATATGAAGGGTCTTGAATATCAAGGTCTTCGTATAGGTTTGCAGGGTCATTTCTGTAAAGCGCTCTCAATTCGTCAGAATTTCTGCCACAAAAATAAAATAGATATCGTTAGAAAGCTATGAATTTGCAGAATACAATGGTGTCTTTGGTTTCGCGATAAACACAAACCGCTAATAGTTTTGAATGTTTTAATTAAAACCAGAGGGCTTCACTCGGGGGCGACTTAAGAACAAAGCGTTTCATTTTGTTCAAAAAGTTTTTCGCAGTTCGATTCCGAGATAAATGTCCAGCAAAACGGTGTCAGCGTTTTTGTTTTATTTATTGCTTGGTTTCGAATTTATGACTTATTTTGTCCGAATGTTGGTCGAAAGCCAGCATATTTTAACTTTGGTCGTCAATAAAATCGGCAAAACTCGACATATCAAAAACGCTGACACCGTTTTGCTGGAAGTTTATCTCGGAATCAAAGTATAAAAAAAGATTTTGAACAAAATAAAACGCTTTTTACTCAAGTCGCCCCGAGTGAAGCCCTCTGGTTTAAATTTAAAAATTCGCAACTATTAACGGTTTGTGTTTATCGCGAAACCAAAGACATCATTGTATTCTGCAAATTATTTGTGGCATAAATTCTGACGAATTGAGAGCGCTTGACAGAAATGAACCTGCACACCTTGCTGTTCATAAATGCCAAATTCAAATTGTGTGTTACATACACAGTATAGGCCTATTGTTCTCGTCTATTATCTCTCTAGCTTCATTTATGTCCAATAATAATTCTGATCTACTGTTTTAAATTTGCGTTATTAAAGGTAAAATCTTGAATGAGAAAATTTTTATTGAAGCGGAGGACCTTGGAGAAACTCCAGTAAAGAAATCAATCCCGAATCAAGAACTTCCAAGTAGGGTTTAAAATAGATCACTTCTTTATAGAGAAGTGACCTATAGTATTATTCAATTACACTTATAGGGGGTGTTTATACGGAGGGCTGGATTTCACCTCGCGTTTACATGAGCTTTTTTGGTAGGGCTAGCCCTAGTAAGAGGGCTGGAATTTACCTCACGTTGGCTTGTTTACTGACTTGTGCAACTTTCCCAAACTTGTAACTTGTAAAATACTGAAAAGTTGACCAAAAAATTTTAGTAAAGGCAAACTTTACCGTGTATACTGAGCTCCGACTTTCTAGCCCTCTTGAGTGCGTTTACATGGGAATTTCCCAGACTTCCTAGGCGAGATCCCGGTTTGTCAATAGCGAAATTTCACCTAAACAAATGTTTACAAGGAATTACGCTGAGAGGCGGCATCTCGGCAAAGAGGGCCAGCCCTCCTTCATATAAACACCCCCTTAAGGGGGCCTTTACAGGGTTGAGTGCCAGTCCAGGTCAGCTCGCCATCCCTGGTTTTCTTTTTTCGTGTTTACACGAACCCGGGTTCAGCAGGGTCCAAAAACCCGGGTCAACTTTTCTCAACACAGGTTATCATATTGCCAACACTTTACAAGAGCCCGGGTCAAGTCATAGTTAGTGGAGGGGGATGGTTTGGAAGCTACATTGTCTTTCAAGATTGTGCAATGGTCATGTTGATGAACACAATAGTTCATGTTGGAGGAAGGCAATTGGTTGAAGAAAGGAAATTCTATGGACACGTGACGACGAAGGACTACACTAATTAAACCCGAACGTTGTTATTGGATGACTGCTTCATTATACAGAAAATACAATACGTTCAGTGACCATGAAATTAGACAAATTGAACAAAATCATGGAACGATGACTTTTGCCGAGTTTCCAAACCATCGTAAAGTAAATAAATAATAAAAAAAAAAATTTTTATCATGATGATCCTAATAGGTATAAGACCATTTCCGTAAATTTCAATTGTTCAGACGTCAATTTTTAACAACTTCACATTATTATAAAACTGTTATTATTGTATTTTTAATAAACATTGATACAGATGATCGTTTTTTGCTGCAAGCTGAATCACTTGAGTTTCGTGTGCTTCGTAAACGGCGTTCTACTTTAACATATGGCAGCGGAAGTGGCAGCGGGAGCGGATTTGAAGGTTAGTTCCGTGAAAAAGCATTTTCTTTTCTTATCAACAGTATACATGCCAGAAACTGGCAACCATTGGTTAGTTGTTGGACACAGAATAAGTTTTTGTGTACAAAGTAAGAAATAAAGAATTTCCCGATAGCATGACCAATACGTTTAAAATTCGTGAACGAGAGTGAGCATTTTCTTCAAAAATGGACGTTAAAATATTGAAACATTTGAAACATCAGAAATTAAATCGTTCAGTTTTTAATGGTTGCTTAATGTTAGTTATATTTTAATGATGTTTTGCGAACAGCGTGTATATTCTGACAGCAAGATAATACCTTGTGGGTCTTTTGATGTGCTGACTTAGATTGGCCTATTATATATTTGTATTTGCGTGGTTTAGATCCAGTGCGAGTTTATGTTCGAGTTTGCTACTGCGCATTAGATCGGCGCATTTTTTATTAAAACAGGAATTGCGTTGAGGGAATGGCGTCCAATCAAAGGACGAGTTCAAATGGGACCTCGAACTCGCACTGGATCTGAACTTCTCCGATATTAATGACCTCACCACATGCTTGAAACACAACAATGGTCGAATATCACCGTGTGCTGAATATCACCGTCGTCGAGTAACCAGGCATGTCAGTGTCTATCAAGCAACTGGGTGAAATTTTCCTGAATGCACGCGTACAGCACTGATTTGGAAATTATATTTGCGAAGGAAATCTAGGCTTAATACTTCTAAATACAAATCTGCGTACTTTATATGTAATACATTCATTTCTCATGTACCTTTCAAAAATCTACACAACCTCGTTCCCAGGGCATTTTTGAAATTGGGAGGGTGGGAAAAGGCCCTTGGCATCGGCTGGTCACAGCACCCAGAAATACTGGGTGTAATAAATTAGAAAATTTAATTTAGTATGCCAAATCATTCGGAGTAATGCGTTCGGTGAGGGAAGTTCATTGTAATGGGCGGTCTCATTGGTGCCGTTGGTGGTTCTGTTGATGCTATTTCATTATAACTGGCACAAAACTATCATAATTACGTTTCCTGAGGAATGTTTACGAAAAGCAATCAACCAATGAATGTCCACCAGTCGATGCCAGGGCTTTTCTCCGCCTTCCTAATTTCAAAAAGCCCTGGAAACGAGGTTGGAATCTACAATCTACATGCAGAAAAAATCTAGTTTTGTTGTGTTAAGTTAGTGCAAGACGATGGTAGTTCAGTTGTCTTTTTTACGCCAAAAATTTAATTTTCTCTATTTTTTTAGGAAACACAGAAAAGTGCCAGGTTAAAGTTGACCTAGCTTTTATTCTGGATTCTTCCGGGAGTATTTCTCTCACACATTTTCAAAGCATGAAAGCATTCGTCAAAAATCTCACAAACTTTTTTAAAATATCACTTGAAGAAACACGTGTATCAGTGATGTCATTTTCAAATTCTCCCTCTATTTTTATTCAATTCAAGCAGTACTTTCCAAACAAACTTGCTTTTGATAGCGAGGTCGAAAAAACACCATATTTTGGAGATGGTACAGGCACTTCACACGCGCTAAACCTTGCATGCACCAGCATGTTCACCAAGTCATATGGAGGTAGGAATACTGGTAAGTAGCCTATTTATTATATATAGGTATTTCTCAAACTCAATAATTCATGAACCGAAAACAAAGGAAATCAGTACCGAGATGAGGTGTTGATATCGGAGGAAGAAATTACCTAAATTAAGCCAACTTTCGCCTCGATTTTCTGTTAAAATACTGATTTGTTTGAGAAGCTATATCATACACTTGGAAGAGTGTTTCATCAGGATTCCAAACACCTCGAAATTTGCTCAAAAACCTCGGCTTCGCCTCGGTTTTCAACAAAAGTCTCATTGTTCGGAAATCCTGATGAAACACTCCTCCTCGTGTATGATATATAACATCTCAAACTCATTAATAATTCATGAGACAATCAGCCAATTACAATAGTTCACCCAATCACCTGATTGAAGTTGGATACTCCAGTAAAGCTCAAGTTGTTAGATGAAAACCGGTGTTCATGTAATTCTTGAGATCTCAGATATATATGCAAAATAAACAAGTTGCTGTATGAATAAATTTTACACACAAACATGAATAAAATCTTATGAGGGTTTATTTCAATTGTATTTTTTCAATTGTAATCGCTCGATTGAGATGCCATATCAACAACTCGTTTATCGTGTTTTCTCGTGTTTGGATTCCCTGACGAAACACTCGAACTCGTTGTTGATATATTACATGACAAAATTAAAGTGCCCTCGACAGTTTTTATTGTTTATTTGGAAGAACTTTTAAAATGCATGATAAAGTAACTTCTTTGGAAGATTTTCGCTTTGTTTTGGGATATTTCATTTTGTTTGATATGCAAATCAGTACGGAATTTATGTCACACATGCATAATGACTTATCAGAGAATGTTATATATAACTTTGTGTTCATCAAATAAAAACACTAAAACATGAATAACATGTGTGCGTGTTCCTCCCACAACACCAAACTTCTCGATCTTAAAGGCTTTCGTTCGAGAGTGGAAGAGATACACAAACTTCTTCGATAAGTCATTATGCATGTGTGACGTAAATTCCGGACATTTGCATATCAAACAAAATGAAATATCCCAAAAACAAAGCGAAAAAGTGAAAATCTTCCAAAGAAGTTACTTCATCATTTTAAAAGTTCTTCCAATTAAGACAATAAAAATTATCGAGGTTAGGGGCACTTTAAATTATTTTAATTAGAGTGCAATTATTAACATCTTATTAACCGAAAGCGCAGTCATTACGGAGAAATATGTCAGACCGCGCTCGTACACAGCGAGGTTCGTACACAGCAGACCGAGGTCAGATATTACCCGTAATGACCGCACTCTTGGTTAATAAAATGTTATAATATGGCTTTTTGAAACAACATACCTTACACGATACGTATACGTATAGCCTGACCTCGAGCGTGTGACCAAGACTCGTGATTTTCGATTTTGTTCTTGTTGTTATCGCTTTTGGAATCCTAAAACTCACGTCCAGCATAGTCATTCAAATTATTGTCTTTGTTCTACTTTTTGTTCGACTTTATGCAGATTTGTGCATGGTACACGGTCACTGAACCCATTGTATTTTAGAACGATGAAGGAATTATCCAATTTCATTTCATTTCAAACTTCAATCACTCACATTAAACCTAAAATAAAGGATGTGCACGGCGTAAGGTACGTTTCAACATAAACCGCAGTTCATCTGTTAACGCTTTAACCGAGTAATTTTTATTGTTCTCGAGTGTTTGTAAAACATGAGAGAATGATGAAAATCACGAGGCTGCGAGCTGAGTAATTTTTATTGTTTTCGAATGTTTTACAGACACGAAGAACATCGAAAATTACGAAGGTAATAAGCCGAGTGATTTTCGTTGTTCTCGAGTCTGCAACCCCTGGTAAAACACGATAAACGAGTTTATGTAATAGCTTCTCAATCGTCAATAATAGTAGAGAACTAGAAGGACTTAGAGGGTGATATTGGTACATATTAGATTAGACAATGGTTTCACGTTGAATTTATAATTAAGAAATGCGGTAATATATAAATGGTTCTTTGTTTGCGTTTATTATCTGATTTCTTAATTATAAATTCAGTTTGCGCGACCTGTACCGGGTTTCAAAACGCATGCACATGACCAAATATTTTTCTCTGATTGGCGAATTAGCTCATGAATTATTAATGAGTTTGAGAAGTTTTAAAGAAACATTACTAACTCTTTTTTAGATATTGCAAAGGTAATTATTATACTCACAGATGGTTTTGGTGATTCTACGGTCAGTTGGCAAGCACGACGTATACAAAATGCTGGGATTGTCGTTTTCTCTGTTGGGATTGGAAGTAGTATCTCAAAGGAGCAGCTTTATGCAATGGCTTCTAGTCCCAAGGATGAACACGTGACAATTCTTGATAATTTTTCTCAGCTTTCTAAACTAGCCAAAAACATGTCGTTACAAATATGTAAAGGTAAGTTTATCTAGAAATAATTAAATTTTACCTAAAACCTTTATGCCCATGGCTTGCCTGCCTGCCTGCCTGCTATAATTACAATATCGTTTGTATTCCATCTGATCTGAGGCTGCGCCACGCGATTTAATGCATAATATTTTGTTTTCATTATCATTCCGAACTTTAACCTCATTTTGTGCACATGACGAAATAGGAACTTTAATATGTACTTAAGTTTCCTTACATTTACATGACCTTAAATGGGACTTAAACTATATGGCTTAATTCTTAAATGTATCAGCACGTTTAACTGCAAACAGATTAATTTAAGGTATATTTTGGTCAGATTTAATTATTCATAAACAAACTGGAGATAGCATTAATTTGTAAACCCTAAGATTTGAGTTATAAAAAAGTCAAAAAAATAATTGTTATTCACTTTATTTAAAAGTGAAAATAATAGTAACATGCTAATAAGTAATATTTAAAACACGAGCAGGAGTGTTTTATCAGATCTAAAACACGAAGCGAATTGAATAGCTTTAAAAACGATCACCCTTTGGTAAGTTCGTTGGCGTAGTAATTTTGAAAAATAACGTTGTCTAAGGCGACAAAATCAAAGCTAAAAATTATGTAAATCAGGAGAATGTTTTATCACATATAAACCCATGATACGGTTATGATTTTTCTTTGTGTTTTCCTCATGAATTATTAATGGTCTTTTAAGTTTAAACAATAAATGCTCTTCTACTCAGAATTATATTTACCTAACTTTTCAAACAACGTCCAGAAAAATGTTATCCAACACACGCACATATTAGATCTCCCCCTTGAAATCACAAAACCCCCATATAAGCCAAGCGAGCTATCAAACTGCATGTTTCAAATTTCTTTTTTAATTTACATTGTAATTATCGAAGAAAATCATTAAAATCCTAAACTAATCAATCCTAATGTTCATTAACTTTACGTTTTTAAATTTTTTAGATTTAAAGAAAGTAAAATGTTCAATAAACAATGTTATAAACTTATGTTTATAGGATATAGCTTTTTGCTTTCACCTATAGTGAAGTGGATTAGTTTACAGATTTTATTCGTCAAACGTTTCGTTTTTTATCTTTTTTTATTGATCAAAGATTCAAATACATCCATATTTCAATCATTATTTACTGTATGACTTCGATCGTGATATACGTTTAAAAAATTATGTAACAGCATGAGTTCTCCCGATGTGCAAATCAGTGCTCTTAGAACAAATACTGATTTTTAAATATTGTTTAAATAAATTTAAAATATATGTATTTCAACCGTTTCAAACACTACAATTGCATTTTCCAACTAAATTTTTGCTTTACCATTATTTTCTACCTTTGTTTGTGTCATAAAACATTTGCACGTTTATACAACATGTACTCTTGTTTCAAACTTTACTCATGTTGAGTTTTGTACATATCCGAACCGTTTGTTACAGTCGTTATTATATTGTCAGACTTTGATTTTGTAGTCGAACCTGGAAAGGTAACTGAAAGTGGAGGTGGAAGTGGTAGTGGAATTGGATGCGGTAAGTGAAGTGAAAAATTGTTTTTTTTTGCAAAACTTACCAAAGTTGTTGATGTAAATCATGAAAAATTTGTTATAAATTAGATGGTGTTCGCATAGCGTGCGAATGATATATAGTGACAGTATATATTATATTTGGCACCGAAAATACCTAACCCTTTATCGCCCAACGATGTCTTTAGTATTTTACTCTGGCTAACGCCAGATGATTTTACCCGTCAATGGAGTGGCTACTGGGCGATAAAGGGTTAACCGAGATAGTCTATTAACCCTTTATCGCCCAGTAGCCACTCCATTGACGCGTAAAATCGTCTGGCGTTAGCCAGAGTAAAATACTAAAGACATCGTTGGGCGATAAAGGGTTAAAGTGATTAGTTAACAACTTAAAGTGATAAAACCAAATTTTTCAAATGTAAAATCACTTCCTAAAAATTAGTTCGCTTAAAAGTTCGCAAACACTTTATGTGATTGCGTCGATAAATGGAAGTATTGATGTATGGGGAAATTGATTGAAGAAAGAAAGGATAGATAGATGAACGAATAATCGGTTTAAAGGGAATTGGCAATATAAATTAATTTTGCCTAACTTCAAAGAACTTGTAAAATTGTAATGGAAGACCTTTAACGACTTTTCTGAATCCTTCTTCGTTATATTTTGGTTTGTTTAATATGTAAATGAGATGATCTCTGACGTCATAACCAGGGTACAGTATTTTCATGCTTTACAAAATCACTTATGCCTCAGTGATTGTTCAACATAAAATGTTTAGTATCGCTACGAGTTTTAATGTGAACAGCTTCGAATGATTTTGTTCAACAAATTTAGAGATGGACTTGAGTTTTCTCTGCGTGAAAATGCTCTACCCTGGTTACGACGTCAGAGACCATCATTTACATATCAAACAAATTAAAATATTATAATATAAATAAGTTTTGTGGAAACACCACGTTAAATATTTCTTTGCTAAGCTTTCGGCCTGTTGACTCAGGCCTTCATCAGAACAATAATAACAAACTGTTGGCTCACGTCATTTATAAATTAAGCAACTGATCAATTAAATCACGTAAGAATACAATGGCGTATCACGTTAATTTTATTAATTAGAAAACAAAATCAAGAATGTTCTCCGAATAGGGCACGCCACGTGCTATTTAATGGCTGTCGCTCCTGAGAAATAGCGTGATGTTTGGCGATCTCAATGGATTCTCTTGTTCTTCGCGTGAAGTATTGCTTGTCGCTGGCTAAGAGTGATGACTCTTCCCACTTAACACGATGTTAAAATATCTCGCAAACGAAGAAAAATACGGAAAATTGTAAGAGGTCTTCCTTTACCATTTCACGAGTTCTCTTAAATTCGACAAACTTAATTTATATTGCCAATGCCCTTTAAAATATAGATTAAATATAGATTAAAAAATGAATGTATATACATGGGTGAATTGATGGACAGAGTTCAAAACGTACGTTTTATTACGGTTTCAGCCCATGCAAAATATCTTATAAATTCTCTATTTTAACGGGACAGTAATTTGTCGTCTCGTCTGATATTTCGTAGCCAGTAATTTTGCATTTACAGCGCTTCTATTATTTTTGATAGGCAAGTTACACTTTGCAATCGGATTGAATCTTAATCTACATTTGTAGGATTTCTATTTTTACTTTATACAGATGTCGATGAATGCAGCATTCCGTCTCATGATTGCCACTTTTCTGCTACTTGCATAAACTACATCGGATCGTATGAATGTGTATGTGAAAATGGCTTTACTGGAAATGGGAAAATCTGTACTGGTTTGTGTCACAGTTATTCGTTTAATTTTACATCTACAATCCTGGCAAAAACTAATGAACACCACGCATAATTTTCAATAATTTTCGCTTCCCCCCCCCCCCCCTTCCCCTGTACAATGTTGGTTTGTATAGTGCGAAAAGATATAATAAAATCCTCTGCAGCCCGATAGCCATTCTGGCCGCTTGACTGCCATTGTTACTATCAACATTGTGCGGTTGGAGGGAGGGGAGGGGGGGAGGGAGGGGAGGGGGGGAGGGAGGGGAGGGGGGGAGGGAGGGGAGGGGGGGAGGGGGGGAGGGAGGGGAGGGGAGGGAGGGGAGGGGTGGAGGGGGCTTTTCAGTCATTATTTGCAAGTGTTTCTTTAACTTTTTGCCAGGATTGTAGATATCTTTTTCATTTTATTTATGATTGTATTATGAGCAGAGCATGGTCTACTTCAGTACATGGTGGAAAACTGTACATGTGTACTTTTTCACAGAAAGATCAGTAGCAAACAAAATTAATATAATATTAAGTTCTCATAGCTTTCATACCAATTATATTTGTAACATAAATATTGGTTGAGGTCAATTATTCCCCCAGATGTAGATAGATAGATAAACCTTATTTTACGAAGAGGGGCTCAGCCTCCTGCTTCCGGCGAATAAGGGCCCTCTATTTCCCTGCTTTCTACGGCCATGTATGCATCAGAATTTTTAATAACTTCATTTCGTTATTAATTTAATTTAATTATACGTTATTTAGAATCAAAGTTTAGTTATATAACAATTGAGATCTGAGTAAAATATGTGTTTGGTCTTGGTGACAAGTTAATTAAAAAATGGCCGTTTTCGAAACATTCAGTCTAAGGTGAAAGGTTACTGCGTTAACATATTAGCTAGTCAACTATATGTTTCTTAATTTGGTAATTTCTACAAAGTATTTCCATTTCAAAACAGGTTTTGCGTAAAGCTGACGTTTACTTGTGTTAAGCAGAACAATAAAATGACACCACAATCTATATTCCTATTGTTACTATTTTCTTATTGTTTCACTTTATAGACATCAATGAATGCAGTAAACCCTCTCATAATTGCCACATTAACGCCACATGTAACAATAAATTTGGGTCATATGAATGTAGATGTAACAATGGCTTCACTGGGAATGGAAACAGTTATTGTATTGGTTTGTAACAATTAAGATATTATCGATTATAATGTAGATATACATTAAAATTATATACTTTTTAATATGTAAATATTTTAATCATAATCTTACGCAATTA